>ML828584.1:0-36453 GCA_009831015.1 Picea engelmannii | reverse complement strand
TTTTGGAGACATGCCACGCTTTAGCAGGCACCTTTTATATATAATATTACCCTTACTTACAAAAAAAAAAAAAAAAAGTTTTCTTTCATCAACTCAAAAAAATAAAAAATAAAGTACTCTTCATCTCTTATTCTCTATTAGGCTATATGTACCTAAATTTATACAAGAAACTGTAAGAAAACCATAAACATATTTAACACCAAGGTTCATGAGCATATTCATAAGTAGTCCCCGCTTGATGTTCAATGATCCACCAGGTTCCTTGATCTAGCCTTGTTCTAGCTTTTGAAAGACTATTTGTTATCATATTCTTGTCCTTGTAGTTGTGTGAAAAGGATATGGATGAGAATATTGATATAAGTGACCATACATAATTATGCATAGGTTGTAAAGTAAAATTCATCTGTATTATTTCCTTACACATCTATTGAATTACTAGAAGGGAGTCCCCATAGATTTGAATATGTGAGACTCTAGCCTCATGAGCCAATCTCAAAACTAGTTTTAGAGCCATCAACTCATAATAATTATTTATTTCTTGATCAATTACAAATTTGAATGAAATTCTATGTGTTGAAGATATAAACAATATTCATCCTACTCCACCCCTGGGTGGGGTTTCTTGTGAAGCTTCATCAAAGTAAGCCCAGGGAATATTCTTATTAATTTCCTCTTCCTTGGAGATGTGTGTAATTTTCTTGTGAGGCTTCATCAAAGTAAGCCCATGGAATAATCTTATTAATTTCATCTTCCTTCGAGATGTGTGTAATTTATTTATCCTGAACTCTTGGGTATGCATTTAGAATGTTTGGTTCTTGCACATCACATTTTAAGGGTAATATCTCTTTTTTATCCCGAATAAAGCTTCTCAAAAATCCATAGAATACTTTCCCATGATCCATGGATGGTAAGTGGGGTAAATCGTAGCCCCGAGGAGCACAAGAGTCAAACCCATGACCTCCCTGAGTTTGAAGGAGAGTATTGATCCGAATTTTATAAGCAAAACGAAATGACTATATATTATTAACAGGTGCTTAACAAAAAATAACAGAAATACAATAAAACTGGTTTTCTATTCAATAAGGAAATAAGCTGAAACTGTAAAATGCAGCGGAAAACAAGTTTGTTGGAATGGTGGTGGCTTAACTCTGAGAAGAGATGTGACGGCTGCGCTCATTCGCAAGAAGATGATTACAATGAGGCTCTGAAGGCATTTTTACAATAAACAAGAATGTCAGAAACCTTAGACATCCAAAAACCTAACCCTAGGAGATGAAGTACCAAAAGTCATGTGGGCCCCGTTTGGGTAAGTTAGTACATCAACTTCTCGGGGTCGTAACTTTTGCATATGATCTCCATTTTAGGCACATGATAGCCCATTGGAAAGGTATTGTCTATGACATTCATTTTGGGGGCATCATCGAAAGAAGTTTCATGTTGCTCCTCATTTTCCCAAAAAATGTCGTTTAGGGCCTCAAAACGGCTACGGAAGTTTCAAGACCCAAAAAACTGCTAAAAATACTAAATTACCAAAATTGCCAGAATATTGTTTTGAGCCAGTTGGAAAAGGTGGGTGGTCACCGATATCCACCTAGATCAATCCTCCCTCCTTAGGAAGCAATGCTCTCCGTTGCATTGAGTTCCCCCATCAGATGAGGAAATTTCTACTGAATTTTACCCCAGGTGAGCCACTTGCCTTGGTGCAGGAGCTGCCCTGCTTTGACGACTCGATAAAGCTGGATCCTTTGTTGTCGATTGCCCTTGATTTGTGTGTCCACAATCTAATCAATGGATGCCTGTTGTATGCAGTCAGGGTTGAGCTCTATTGGTGTCAGTTGTTCTACTACTTCTAAGGTGTCCAATAATGGTGGGAAATAAGGGCGAAGGAGATCCACATTGAACACTGGGTGCAGGCCAAGGAAAGGAGGAATGTTGATCTCAAAAGAATTATCCCCCACAGCCTTGGTGATGGTGTACGGCCCATAATGGAGTGGGCGAAGCTTCCGATGGGGTCTTGTAAGGCATTCTTTCTGCAAGTGCAACCAAACTTTGTCGCCCACCTGAAACTTATGTGGCACCCGATGTTGATCATGGTGTTGCTTGTACTTGTCATTAGACTTTTGTAGGATATCCTTAACCTGTTGGCAGATGTGTTGGATCCGCTCAATGAACCGGGTGGCTTTGTCCGCTTTAGTTGGAGTAGGATATGAATCGATCGAGGTGACCATAAGGGGAAGTGCAACATCTATGGGACCCAATGGTTGGAATCCCAACCCCACCTAAAAGGGGTTGTGGCCGATTGAGCTATGCAGGGCTCGGTTGTAGCTATGTTGGACATAGGGAAGGCTCTCATCCCATGTGCGAGGGTGCTTGGAATTATACATGCTAAGGATATGCACAATCATTCGATTTACGACCTCGGTTTGGCCATCTTCCTGGGGGTGGAAGGCTGTGGATTTGGTGAGCTTGGTGTCCAGCAGTGACTAGAGGCTCGACTAGAATGTGCTGAGAAATCGACTGTCCCAATCTGAGACAATGGTTTGTGGGATTCCAAAATGTACCCAGACTCATTCAAAGAAGAGCTTGGCAGTGGCCTATGTTGTGATGCTCTTCTTACAGGCAACCAAAATCGTCATCTTAGAAAAGCGATCAACAACCACAAAAACAAAGTCATTTCCCTGCTTGGTGGACAGGAGGCCCAACATGTAGTCCATTGAGATGGATTCCCATGGCCTGTCAGGAGTAGGAAGAGGGGTGTATAGGCCATGTTTCTTAGTGGTCGGTTTGGCAATAGCACAGGCAGTGCAGGACTCGATATACTTGTTGACCTCTTGTCGAAGTTTCGGCCGGTAGAAATGTTTTTGTAGCATCGCCATTGTCTTTTTGACGCCGAAGTGTCCTTCCACCCAACTGTAGTGGGTTTCCTAGATCATCTTCGCTCGCTCGCTTGATGGAACACATATATGGCCCAAACGACACAACAACCCATCTTGTAGATGGAAATTATCGACAACTGTGTTTGCACCCAACATTTGGTAGGTGATGGTGAAGTCTCAGTTTGTCTCATAAAGTTGGGGCCATCCAAAGGTCTCATGGCCGCAAGAGTCTAGCACTGTGGTGAGTTCCACGACTGGCGGTCTGTTGAGGCAATCAGTGACACGGTTAGTGCTTCGTGTTTTATACTTGATGTTGAGGTGGAATTGTTGCAAGTATGTGGACCACTTTTGATGGCAATCATTCTGCAATTTTCCTTGTGTCTGCATGAATTATAGTGGCTTATGATCAGTGTGGATGATTGTCTCCTTCCCAAGAATGTAATGTCTCCACTGGCGACAAGCTTGCACAATGGAGTACATTTCTTTGTTGTAAGTAGGGTACTTATGGGAAACGTTTGATAGTGTCTCACTATGATAAGCCACGGGGTGGTTGTGCTGAGTGAGAATGATGCCCACAGCATAGTCTGAAGCATTTGTCTCGATCTCAAAGGGTTGTTGCAAGTCTTTTAGTGAAAGTATTGGGGCTGAGCACAAGCGCTGCTTCAAATCATCGAACTTTGTTGTTGGGATCGGTCCCACGCAAATTTTTCCTTACCACCACCCCTGGTTATTTGGTTGAGGGCCCATGCAATATGGGAGAATCCTAGCACGAACCTACGGTAAAAATTGGCAAGGCCCAAAAAGATATGAATCTCAGTGAGTGTGGTTAGGGCTAGCTAGTCACGGATGACTTGGATCTTGGCTGGATCCACATGTACGCCATGTTGATCAACAATGTATCCCAAGTTATTGACCATGTCCATGCCGAAGGAGCATTTTTCCAAGTTGGTGTATAGCTTGTGCTACTGCGGGGCGTGCAAAACTTGTTGAATATGTTGCAAGTGTTCGGCCCAAGTCTTGTTGTAAATGAGAATATCATCCAGATACACCACTACAAAAGTATTGGTGAATGGTCGCAAGATATCGTCCATCATCCTCATGAAAGTGGTTGGAGCATTTGTCAAACCAAAGGGCATGAACAACCATTCAAAAAGGCCTTCCTTTGACTTGAAGGCAGACTTCCATACATTTGTTTATTCTATCGGGACCTGGTGTAGCCAGACTTCAAATCAATCTTACTGAAGTATTTGGCCCCCATGAGTTGATCAAGGAGGTCATCGATTCGGGGAATTGGGTATCGGTTTCTGACTGTGATTTTATTCAGAGCCCGGTAATCAATGCAGAGTCACCATGTTCCATCTTTCTTCTATACCAGCACGATTAGGCTCCCGCAAGGTGATGAGCTGGGACGGATGTGCCCCTTGTGGAGAAGTTCTTGGATCTGTCGCTTGATCTCCTCATTCTCTAACAGAAAGCGACGTTAGACTGGCCCATTGGGAAGCGATGCGTCGGGGGTCAGTTCGATGGGGTGCTTGACCTAGCAGTGCAGAGGTACCCTGGTAGGTGAGGAGAAGATATCTAAGTATTCTTCCACGACCTTATCTACTTGCTTCTGTTGTGTGGAGAGGTCGACCGCAAAGACCATGGATGTGGTTGTGATCTTTCGCTCATTCTGAGAGCGAATCATGAAGAAGACAAACTTCCCCATTTGAGAGATGACCTTCCTACATTGCTTAGCGGAGATCAAGGAAATAGCACTAGGTGGGACTGCCTCAGGTATCCTGTACAAATTCTTTTTCAAAGTAATAATAACACTACAAGGCCTAGACTCATATGCATCATGATGTTTCCATAAATAAGGTTATCCCAAAATAACATCACAAACTTTGAGAGGAGCAACATCACACAATACCTCGTCTTTGAAGGGCTTGATGTCGTACGACAGTCGACACTGTTGGCTGACGCGGAGATCGCTTCCTTAGTGGAGCCATCCAATGGTGTAGGGTTGTGGGTGCGACGTTTTTGGCAGGTCCAACCGCTTGACGACCTCTGCTAAGATGAGGTTCTTCTGGCTACCGCTATCAACGATGAAGTGCAGCGAGGTGACTTTTACCCACATCTGTGAATGGAAGAGGTGCTCTCCTTCTTCTGGCTCATCTGGTTCACCAGGCTGGAACTTGGTGGTAGCAATGGTGGCACTGGATTCTGTGTCACTGATCCGTCTTCCCCTTTATGGTTCTGACTCGGAGTCAGAACCCGCATCTGATTCAGAGGCTTTCACTTCGGCCACCAGTGACTACTTTGAGTGGCAGTCCGCAATGTTATGCCAAGGGCTCTTATGGAAGTCTCACCACTTCTCGGTGTCTTTCTTTGTCTTTTCGGTGTCCTTCTTTGCTTACGGCTTGGACTGGTTGTCCTGATACTATCCATCTTTGCTCTTTCCTTTGTTTTGTGGGTTGGGGCCGCCCTTTCCTGGATTTTTTTTGAGCTTCTGCTCGATTTTGACGGCATATCGGTGGGCCACGCCAAAGGATGAGATGTACAGAAATTCCATTTTGGTCTGGATGTATATATGCAGAGCACCACGATACTTGAGCACCAGTTGTCGCTCAGAATATTTGATACCCATCTTGGTGCGCAAGGTATGGAAGATATTTGTGAAATCTGGCACTGCTTGGTCTCTTTCTTGCCACAGTGTGGTCCATTTGGTATACAATTCGTCATGACTTCTAATAGGGTAATATTGTTTCTTAATAGCATCCCTGAAGGATTCCCAGGTGGTCGTGACTGTAAATAATGAGGGTTCCTCTGTTTCCATTTTCTCACAGAAAGTTTCCACCAATCTTTGACATGGGGAACGACTTTGAGGAGTGCAAAAGTAATATTTTCTCTATTCGAAAAGTTATGGACAGAAAAATACCCTTCTAGTAGATTCAACCACTTGTCTACAGCATCTGCATCTATCTGAACTTCAAATATAGGAACATCGAAGTTTATTTGTACCTTGAAGGGGGTGGTGCCTCCGCTTGAAGAATATGTGTCGCCTTTTGGTAGTCGCCACAGGATTTGCACAAAACTATCCATCATCCCGTTCCTCTTTTGCATGAGGGCTTCCTCAAGCAACATTTTGAAAGGATCTCCTGTCCCGTCATATTTATTTTCTCCTGCCATGAGAGGTTGCTTGGGCATGCGAGAGATTTTGTCCTCAAGAGAAACAAGCTTGAGACCCAACTCTTTGTACTCCGACCTCATTGGGGACATGCATTAAGACGACAAGGATAAGACCGCTCTGATACGACTAATCCAGATTTTATGAGCAGAACGAAATGACTACAGATTAGTAACAGGTATTAAACACAAAATAACAAAGATACAGTAAATTTGGTTTTCTATTCAATAAGGAAATAAGCTGAAATTGTAAAATGCAATGGAAAACAAGCTTGCTAGAATGGTTGATCCAGGGGGCTCCCCAGGCTTAGAAAATGCTCAAAAATTAAAGTTCTCATAATTGAGTGAAACTAATTCCATTGTGACTGGCTCGTCGCGCTGATTCCAGCCATATATTTATTTTTTCAAACGGGCTCCGTATGCGAGAGTTATCGCACTCTGACCGTTTTCTCAAACAGATAAAAAGTCAAAGGTCAACTGGCAAAAGGTCAATGCTGACGTCAGCATGACATCACCAAAGAAAAATTAATGGTGTTGATGTGGAAGCAACATGTCGCAGCACTTGACTGGGCAGATGATAGATCAATCAGAATTGGACACGTGGCTAATATTTGGTCAAATGCAGTGGTGCCACGTGGCACCTAGTTAATAGTCGAAGGGGCAAGTTTCAAAATTTTTGGGATACATGGGTTTTGAACCCACAACCGAGAGCCCTTTTACCAATGCGCCACAATGTTACTTGTTTTATATAACACATATTAAAATATAAAAAGTGCATTAAGGTATGGCGCGGAAGGGGGTGGCTGGGGCCCAGCCCATGGTCGCTTGTCATCCCATATAACCTGGAGGATGGGAACCACACATCTAACCACCAATGCACTTTTAGCACTCAGTCCCATTGTTTTACGCCATGCACCCAAAGATCAGGGGCTAGCGCGATCTTAGGGCCAACGCTTGGCCATATTAAGATGCATATGATCATTTTTTAGGGGGCGCACGCCTGATTTGGGGGCTTAAGCCTAAATTTTATTCATAAATGGGTTTTTACTATAGTTTTTGGCAATTTTAATTGATTTTTGCATGTAATAAGAGATTTAATGACCAAAAATTGGTTTTTTGAGGATATCTTGGCCATTTGGAGGGGGATTTGATCCTAGAAAGAGGCTAGATCTTCAGGGGAAGTTGGGCTTCCTCATCTGAGCCTTAAAACTATATAAACCAGTCTTTTTAAAGCTTTAAGGAGAACTTTTGATGCAAGGATTTGAAGGAGCAGCTTGTAATTTTTGGCCTTTTCTCATGTTTTGAGAGGCGTTTTTCTCATGTTGTTGAGAGGAGTTTGATGATGCATGTATGAATCTGATTGCAACGCAGATCTGAAGCATGTTATGTAATAGAAAAGAGCCTATGTAAGAGAACTTTGAGCATTTTAAAGAGCAATAAAGAGGTCCTCCACTTGGAAGCGGGCCTGGAGACGTAGCCAACGATTAGTGAACTCTGTTAACAAGTTCTTGTCTCTATTTATCTTTATGTTTTGTTGTTCTCTTCTCTTCATTTGCAGCATGATTATTAATGGTTGATCTCTTTAAATCATTAATGAGCATCAAGTAAAAGTCACATTTGATATTCCGCAAACAAGATAATAAGTTTATGTATTTCGCATTCTTATCGATTTGATGCATAAAGTACATTAAACTAACTTGCAATTTATCAATAATACCTTCAATTTTTTGATCAATGGTGGCGGCTTATCTCTAAGAAGAGATGTGACGACTGCGCTCATTCGCAAGAAGATGATTACAATGAGGCTCTGAAGGCCTTTTTGCAATAAAAAAGAATGCCAGAAACCCTAGACATCCAAAAACCTAACCCTAGGAGATGAAGCGCCAAAAGTCATGTGGGCCCTGTTTGGGTAAGTTAGTACATCAACTTCCCGGGGTCATAACTTTTGCATACGATCTCCATTTTAGGTGCATGATAGCCCGTTGGAAAGGTATTGTCAAGGAGATTCATTTTGCTCCCTGTTTCCCCAAAAAAACGTTGTTTAGGGCCTCAAAATGGCTCTGGAAGTTTCAGGACCCGAAAAACTGCTAAAAATAGTAAATTACCAAAATTGTCAGAATATTGTTTTGAGTCAGTTGGAAAATGTGGGTGGCCACCGATATCCACCTAGATCAAGTACACACGTTTGGCATCAAGACCAATTGCCTAACCCTTGGTGTTAAGGGTAATGTATCTTTATTTTCAAACAATTTCATATTCCTAGCCAACTAGACTCCCTAAGCAATGTTTAGAGGAAGGGCTCTGATCTTTTTTGTGTCCTTGTTGTTACACCAAATCCTAGTGGCCTCTTCAATGTTGTCTCCTACTTAGACATTTTGATACCCTATCATTCTTTCCACTTCCTTCCAGACTTCCTTTATGAACAGACATGTCACAATGATATGTAGATTTTAACCTTGTACAATATTTTACTGCAAACAGATTTTCAATAAAAGAATAGAAAATATACAATGGCAAATATACACATTACACAGAGATTTTTCCCCTGGAAACCCAAACCGGGAAAACCAAAATATTATATATCCATTCATAGTGATACATTGTTTACAATACAATATACATATAGGAGCCAGCGGCATCCAAAACCCTAACCCAATGACTTGGATTAGTCAACAACCCTAATTCCTTAACTGGAAATAGAAAAACATGGGAAAAAACCATGTGCCGAAAAATTTCCCAACAATGGACATGAAAATCAAGGCAACATGAAAATCAAGGCAAAAATGTGACACATTTCTTGAGGCAAAAAAAAATCTCGGGGGCGCTACCCCTGAACCCCCTCAAACCCCCCTAATGTAGAAAACACTAAGGCTAGTCGTGCAAAGAATATAACACATACCCAACATTCTCCCACTTATTGTTTTCTTTGCATATAGGGGGTTACATAGTCAACAATCCAGGGCATCAATGCCCATGGATCCTCTACACCAAGAGAACTTCTCAATGCTCACAGATTTTGTTAATGAATCTGAAACATTCTTCAAAGTGTCCACCTTCATCAGCAACTCTTTATTTTCTTCAACCATGTCTCTCACAAAGTGATATTGAATATCAATATGTTGTCTTTGAATGATAAGTCGGGTTCTTCGCTAGAAAAATTGCACTCTGACTTTCACAGTCTATCCTTATAGCTTGTCGTACCAACCCAATACCTGAACATGATATTTGTAACCATATTTCTTCCTTACTTACATGAGTGGCTGCCATGTATTTAAATTCTGTAGTTGAAAGTGCCACTAGAGCATGTCTTTTGCTCATCCAATTGATTGCTCCTCCAAACAGGTTAAACACATACTCGCTTGTAGATCTCCTACGATCCAGATCTCCAACCCAGTCTTCATCCACAAAGCCATGTATGTCCAACACTCTATCCAATCCTGGTCTTCCTTGGTAGCACAATCTCTAGCTAGCAGTGCCATGCAAATACCTGAAAATCCTTTTTATTGTTGTCCAATGCTCCTTCCCTGGTTTTGACATATACCTGCTCAAAACTCCCACTGCATGTGAAATGTTCGGTCTAGTACAAACCATTGCATACATCAAACTTCCAACTGCACTCGCATATGGAACACGAGACATGTCCTCCTCCTCTTCACGTGTCTTGGGCACTGATCCACAAATAACTTTACACCAACAAAAATAGGTGCCTTAACCGGTTTACATTCCTTCATATTAAACCTTTGCAATATTGTCTCGACATATTTTCTATGATTTAACTAGAGTTTCCTCTTTTTCCAATCTCTTTTAATTTCCATGCCCAAAATCAAATTTGAAGCACCGATATCCTTCATGTCAAATTTAGAGGACAACTGAGTTTTCATATTCTGGATAATCTCCTTATTGTTTCCTATCAGCAACATGTCATCCACATACAAGACCAAATAAATCAAATGATCACCAATGATCCTCTTTGCTTCTTGTGAAGCCAAGTCCCAACATATAAGTATCAAATTTTTTTATACCACATCCTTGGTGATTGTTTTAAACCATACAGGGACTTTTTCAGCTTGCATACCAGCTCCTACTTTCCCTTCACAGCAAAGCCTTTTGGCTGCTTCATATAGATTTCTTCTTCCAGATCCCCATGTAGGAATGTTGTCTTCACATCCATCTGTTCTACTTTAAAATCAAATGCAACAAAAATAGATAATAGAAATCTTATAGAAGTTAACTTGGCAACAAGAGAAAAAATCTCACCGAAATCAATTCCCTCAACCTAGGAATAACCCTTTTCTAATAACCGAGCTTTGTATTTCTCCACTTTTCCTTTTGCATTCAGCTTCTTTTTAAATACCCATTCGATGCCAATGGGATTTCTTCCAGTCGACAACTCCACTAGATCCCAAGCCTCATTCTGATCCAAGGTTGTCATTTCTTCATCCATGGCCTTTTTCTAGAGCTTTCCATCATATGAATCCACTGCCTCCCTGACAGTTCTAGGATCATCACCAGTAATAGACAAAGAAAAATTTGAACAAAAATCATATGGAGTATACCTTTCCAGTATCCTTCTTTCTCGAACCGATCTCCTCAATACTGGAGTATGAGGATATTCCTCTTCTGATTCATGTTCTTTTGGAGAGTCTGATTCATCATCCTTTAAATCAAACTCTATTTTCTTTGGTTCTTCCTTACTTGGTAGGAATTCATGTTTAACAACATCCTTCATTTCTCTAAATACCACATCTCGGCTATACACAACCTTCTTAGTTTCTAGGTTCCAAAGCTTATAAGCTTTGAGACCATCTTTATACCCAATAAAGATACACTTTTCAACCTTCTTATCTAGCTTACTCATGTTTTCCTTTGGAACATGAACATAGGCCTCATAGCCAAATACATTGAGATGTGTAAGAGAAGGTTTCTTACCGGTCCATACCTCTTGTGGAGTCTTGTCATCCAGCACTAATGAGGGTGATTTGTTCACCAGGTAACATGCAGTACCCGCTTCCTCTGCCTAGAATTCTTGCCCTAACCTAACACCACTGAGCATGCACCTTGCTTTTTCCATCAACGTCATGTTCATCCTTTCTGCAACTCCATTCTATTAAGGTGTATATGGAGTAGTCTTCTACCTTGCTATACTGCACTTCTTACAGAATTCTTCAAATTCATTCCCGCATAACTCTTCACTATTATCTATCCTCAACACCTTAATTCTTTTCTCTATTTGATTCTCAACAAGAGCCTTAAACTCTTTAAACCTGTCAAAGACTTCAGATTTCTTCCTGAGGAAATATATCCAAGTATTCCTCAAGAAGTCATCTATAAATGAGACATAGTACACAGATTTTCCCAATGATGGAACCGACACAGGTCCAAACACATCACTGTGAACTAGCTGTAAAATTCCTTCTGCCCTCGTTGCACCAGAGGGGAATCTTACCCGATTTTCTTTCCCATATACACAATGTTCACAGAAATAAAAATCCAGAGAGCAGTTAGACATACCTTCAACCATACCTTTACCGTGTAGTAGTCGAAGACCCTTCTCTCTGATATGCCCCAGTCTTTGATGCCACAGCATAACCTTTTTCTTGAGAGATTGTAGGAGTTATTTCTTCTTCAACTCCAAAATCAAGAACAATGAAACTATTACACTCATCACTAATAGTGCTTCATTGTAGCTTATACAGAGTTCCAAACTGAACTCCCTTCAACAGCACCATTGCTCCTCGGACCATCCTATAGGTTTCCTTTTCAAATATTGTTTTTACCCCTACATCGTCCATTTTGCTTACATAAATCAAATTTATGGCCAATCCTGGGATGTGCAGAACACCAGGTAGTGCTCTAATCCTTCCCTCTATGAGCCTCAACTTGACTTTTCCTTGAACTATGATTCTGGTTGTCGAGTCATCACCTAGGAAAACTTTTCCTCCATCATACCTTTCATATTCACAGAACCACTCCCTATGGGGAGTCATATGAAAGGATGCACCTTAGTCAACGAATCGTGCCTCATGATCTGCATGTGTGCTTGAAGAAGACAAGTACACATCCCCTCCTTCTTCCTTGGAGGTATTTTCTTCTATAGAAGGAGATTCTTCAGATCCCTTCTTTTTCTCAACTTTGGATCTACACTGCTTCTTATAGTGCCCTTATTTTCCACATCTCGAGCATACCTTTACAAACTTTCTGGGAGACTTAGATATCCCACTTGAGGACTTAGATCTATTTCTTTCCTGGGAGCGTCCTCTTGCAAATAATGCATCTGTGCTTTTTCCTTCCATGTTCTTTCGTCTCATCTCCTTCAACAACAAGGATGAGACCACTTCATTAAACTTCAAGGCAGTTGTATTACTACCTATGTCCACAACCACACTATCACACAAGTCTGGTAAAGAGCACAATAAACTGATACACTTATCTTCATCTGAAATTTTAATCTCAACAGATATTAATTGACTTACCATAGTATTGAAGGCATTCAAATGCTCTGCCATCGAGTCTCCATCTCTCATCCTCGGGTTATACAACTTCTTTCTCAAGAATAGTTTATTTACTAGGGACTTATACTGATACAACTTCCCCAACTTATCCCATAAATCTTTGGTTGTAGTTTCCTCTCACACATTCAGTAATATTGAATCTGAGAGACAGTTGGATTGTGCTCTTTTCCTTTTGATCCAACTTTTTCCAGTCATCTATTGAAGTTCATGTAGGTGCAGTACTTGGATCCATTGCAATCCACTGATCTATGTCCACCAACATATATTCCATCTTGAGCTTCCACATCTCAAAATAATTCCCATTAAACTTATCGGTCTCCATTTTCGAATTGCTCGCCATTTCTTTTCACCTGAAAAATCAATACCACATATCTCCCACTGTAACAAGGCTTATCACTGTCCTGAGCCAAACCCTTGACCACAAAGGCGTCCCCCTGAAGCCAACAAAGCTATGATACCAAATGTAGATTTTAACCTTCTACAATATTTTACTGCAAACAGCTTTTCATTAAAATAACAGAAAAGATACAATGGCAAATACACACATTACACAGATATTTTTCCCCTGGAAACCCAAACCGGGAAAACCAACATATTATATATTCATTCATAGTGATACATTGTTTACAATACAATATACATATAGGAGCCAGTGGCATCCAAAACCCTAACCCAATGACCTAGATTAGTTAACAACCCTAATTCCTTAACCGAAAATAGAAAACCATTGGTAAAAACCATGTGTAAAAACCACCCAACAATGGACATGAAAAACGAGGCGAAACGAAAAACAAGGAAAAAATGTGACACATTTCCTGAGGCAAAAAAAATTCTCGGGGGCATTGCCCCCGAACCCACATGCAAGGGGGATATCGACCCCTTGAAACCTCTGAAGGGGGGGCCTAGTGGCCCCCTCTGCATTCCTATCACAACATAGCAGACACTGAGGCTAGTCGTGTAAAGAATATAACACATACCCAACATGATAAGTGCATTGGTTTCTTCTACTTGTTGGCATAGACTGCACCAACCAGGTCCAACAAAATTCCTTTTTTGTAGTATATCCCAAGTAGGTGTCCTATTGTTTAAGATCAACCACATGAAAATGTTGGATTTTGATGGGCTTTTTAGCTTCCATAAGACTTTCCACCGCCATACGTGTTGATCCTCCCTTTCCTCCTTAGCAAGGGATTTATATCCTAATTTCGCTAAATATAAATTTGATGGTTTTAGACACCTCCTCTCATATTCTGATATTGTTATCTTTGAAAAAAAAAATTTATATTTTCCATTCACTTGCATTCTTTTCCCCTAGACCTAGCTCCCTCTAGGCCATATAAGCTTGGTGCCAAATGGTAGTCCTGGCCCAATTCACAAATTTTTTAACACAAAAAAACCTTTTGCTTTGAAATCAGTTGTGGAGATAGTATTTGTCTTCCTTTACTATCAACCCATGGATCCAGGCCTATTTGAAATCTATTCCCTTTACCAACTTGCCAAAACAACTAGTTTCCAACCAAATGAAAAGCAAAGTTGATTGTTTTCTAGATTATAGAAGAATTTTTTACTCATTTAATAGGATTCCTAATCCATTCCTTCACATTGTCTGAGGCGATATATTTGTCTTTCACAACCTATACTCACAACCCTATCCCTTGAATTAACCTCCAAATGTTTTTTGCTACAAGGGATTTGTAAAAGAGAAATATGTTCTTTAGGCCCCAACCTCCTTTTCTTTTGGTAGGTCTAGCTTCTTCCATGAAGCAAAGAAAATCCTTTTTTCTCTTATTTATTGGACCATGTGAAGCTATAACATAAACATCTTATAAATTCTAGAACTCCTTTAGGTATCCATGCTAGCGACATCTAGTATATTGGAATCACTTCCAAGACAACTTTGACTAGAACCAGTCAACCCCCTCATGATATCCACTTGTTACACCATGTATGGATATTTTTTTCCACTTTGGCCATCAACCATTACAAATACCCATTTTTTTACATGTTTAGCTTCAAATGAAACCCTAAGTATTCCATGCCAATATCTAGATCTACCAACTAGTAGGGAAACATTTGAGTAATGGAGGTCTTCTCCTGCTCCATAATACCCCACAGAGAGATTGTTGATTTTTGTAGGTTTATTTCATACCTATCGTTTAACAAAATAAATCCATGTATCTCTAAACTTTTCAATATCCCTTCTAGAGCCCTCACAAGAAATTAGTATGTCATCAACAAATAGTAAGTGAGTAATATTGTATGATGTACCTATATTGACTCCTTTGAAACTACCATTTTTAGAAGCCTCCTTTGTTGAAATTTTGGTATGCTCGTTTAACCATAGACAATGTCACTTCATTGTCACCCAACCATATGCATTCACATATTCCACCCCGAGCACACTAACCTTTACTTAGAATAATTCTAGTAAGCCTACTCCAGAATCAACAGATAAACCCTAGCCACAAAAATATTGTTGCAGCAACACAATAACCATACAAAGATAGCTTACCTTACACCAAGAGAAGCATACAAGAGAAATACTAGAAATACTGAGAATACTCCACGACAGTCGTTGCACTACTCTCTCCAGACTTGTACCTTCTTTTGTTGCAGCTGCAGATCCTTAGATTTGTGCACTAGTTGTTGTTGCAATTGATCCTAAGATTTGTGCCCTTCTGGATGAGTGAGTGAGAGTACAAATGAGCTAAGGAACCACCTTATTTATACTTATTCTTCCAGTGAAATTTTCGCATAGGGTCGACCTGTCTTTTCTGGAAAATATAATTTACTTAGACTTTTATGGCAGGATTGACGTCTCTTTCTGGGTTTCTTATTTCTTTATTATTATTCTCCTTGGGTCGACTTCTCTTCTAGGGTTTCCACACATCTGTTTAGTGGTTCACTTGCTTCTGGAATATTCTCCACATCTAATAAAGGTCATCTAGTAGGCAGATATCCTCCCGCAGCTACCAAAACATCAACACTCCCTCTTAGCTAGGGAGGCATCTTTCACGATGTCTTCATCTAGTAGTCCATTGACTACTCTGCAATCAGTTGGTAGCACACAACTGCCACAATGTCATTGATAGCTCGAATCATCTGTCACAGTCTCTACAATCAAGTAGCACTCAGCTACTTCCAATGTGAACTAGTAGTCTCCATGGCAATCAGATAGCAACGACATATACTACAATGTCATCTAGTAGAACATGATTGTGTCGATCCATAATAGTACATAACTACTATCCAGTGGTGCACAACTACTCCAAGTAGCACACAACTACTATCCAAAGACACAATGTCTCTCTCCTGCAATCAAACCACCATGCAATACAACAATCTCTATTATTATGCAACAATTAGCTAGTGGCACACAACCACTACAATATGCCCTCAACCATAATCATAGTCTGCCACCTCCATGACTATGCAACAATTATCTAGTAGCACACAACTACTACAATATGTCCTTAGCCATAGTCAGTATCTACCACCTCCATGACTATGCATCAATCAACTAGTAGCACATAACTACTACAATATGCCCTTAGTCATAGTCAGGATCCGTATGACTATGCAACAATCAGCTAGTAGCACACAACTACTACAATATGCCCTCAAACATAGTCATACCTATGATTATGCAGCAATCAGCTAGTAGCACATAGTTACTACAATATGCCATCAGCCATAATCATAGGCGATGTCTCTATAACTATGCAACAATCAACTAGTAGCACAAAACTACTACAATATGCCATCAACCATAGTTATAGTCTCATCCAGTAGCACGAAGCTACTCTCATAGTCCTCATGACTATGTGTGTGATGTTTCTTCTCTCATCAGGTCCGATAGTACATTACCCCCTCAGTCGCAAGACTAATCTAGGGAACCCTTGGCGAGAGGGGTTAGCCAATATGAGAAGAAACAACACACCTCCATCTCAACAAGATTTGACATTCTGCACCTTGAGTCTTTTTGTTCCTAGTCAAATCAGCATGCCTAATAGGAGAAAGATTGTGCTTAGGCCATTCACCACTAGCCAAATCTGCATGTCTAATCCTGTGAGTGAATGTATCATTCTCCCTTGGTCAAATCATCATGACCAATATGTGAGAATGTCTACCTGATGCTACTCATATGTGGATGTGTACTGGAGCTTCAAAACTCCCTTCTGCATCGTGTCTCAGTTGAAGTCCTGCAAAAACTTTCGAAGCCACTCTACTTCATAGCTTGCAATATTGGTTGCTATATACTCTGCCTCTGTTGTATTGAGTGCCACGAATGTCTACTCCCTACTCAACCATGAGATCACACAGATTCCAAACTAAAGCAACATCTAGAAGTACTCTTCTGATCCATTGCACTCCCTGTCCAATCAGAGTTTGTATAATCCTACAGCTTCACATCTCCATCTGAGGCATATCTCAATCCATATCCACTCGTACCACGTAGGTATATCAACAAATGTATGTCTCGGAATAAAGGTAAAAAGGTCCACATCATAGTCCTTATGACTGGCTTCCTTCACTAAAACAAGGGAATCCTCCCAGGAGGTCTCATATCTCCTCGAAGTCTCTGAATATTTTGATCTAGACTCGTGTCTGTCAGTCATGGAGAACGTCTCTCCCATCTGAATATGAATCTGAATCTGAAGAGGAATACTTTCTGAATGAAAGTCTCTAAGAAATTGACTCTTTGTGAGATCAAGCTCACTTTGGGTCTGCATGCTCCCTCTGAAGCTTAACTCTCTCTGAAGTTATATAGTCTTTGGAGTCATCTGCTCCCTCTACATGTCTTGACCTCCTCTTCTCCTTCATTACATGAATGTGCACAACTCTATGTCTGGATAATCGACTTCATGTTGCCTCCTGCAACCATCATCATATCTCCCTCTCAAAGCTATTACTTGTGACCTGCCCAGAACAAGAAACAAGAACAACAACATCTCCATGGTAGCCTCCATTGAATTTACAATATAACCTACCTGGAACAAGGTCAACAACCAAGAGAATCTCCTAGAGGAAATCAATTTATCTTGTAAACAAGTGCATTATTAATATCAGCATTCACCTAATGGTAGTTGTCCCAACAATAATCAAGCGTTACTAGGCTAGCACTGACAATGGCAATAAATATTGCTACTCTGGTTACAACACATACTTGAGCTGCAACAATATAAGGAATATCAATCCTGATATGCAAACCTGGAGTGTGTTTTTCCTCTCAATATGTTGGATGTGAGATCCCTTTGGATCTACAATTTTTGCTTGGAAAAAATATTCCTTCTTCTACAAACACCCTCAAGATAGTGATACAATATAAACATATATAAGTACATACCTTCGACAAACAACGACAAGTAGTGGCACCATTCGACAGCAGCGACAAGCAACGATGAACACTAAAACTTCAAAGTGCTCCAACTTGCAATCTAAACGTAGTTGGAGATGCGCTAGGGTAAGGCGCACTAGGACAACCAAAAATTAGTCCCAATACTTCACAAAAACTCTCACTGTAACTAGTACTGCAATTGGTGTTGCAACTGGCACGAAGGAACTGGCATGAAGGAACTAGCATTAAGGAACTGACACAAAGGAATTGGCATAAAGGAACCAGCATGAAGGAACTAACACAAAGGAACTGGCACGAAGGAACTTTCACTGCAACTGCAACTGAGGATCTTCCTTCCAGCGATTAGACTGTTACGAAGGAAAATAGCTCTAATACCATGTTGATATTTTGGTATGCTCATTTAACCATAGACAATGTCACTTCAATGTCACCCAACCATAGGCATTCACATATGCCACCCCCAAGCACACTAACCTTTACTTAGAATAATTCTGACAATCCTACTCCATAACCAACAGATAAACCCTAGCCACAAAATTGTTGCAACAACAACATAATAACCATACAAAGATAGCTTACCTTACACCAAGAGAAGCATACAAGAGATATACCAAAAATACTGAGAATATTACACGACAAGTGTTGCACTACTCTCTCCAGACTTGCGCCTTCTTTTGTTGTAGTTGTAGCTCCTTAGATTTGCGCACTAGTTGTTGCTGAAATTTCACCTAAGACTTGTGCCCTTCTTGATGAGTGAGTGAGAGTACAAATGAGCTAAGGTGCCACCTTATTTATACTTATTCTGCCAGTGAAATTTTCCCACAGGGCCAACCAGTTTTTTTTGGCAAATATAATTTACTTAGACTTTTCTAGAAGGGTCGACTTCTCTTTCTGGGTTTCTTATTTTTTTATTATTATTCTCCTTGGGTTGACTTCTCTTCTAGGGTTTCCACACATATGTTTAATGGTTCACTTGTTTCCAGAATATTCTCTGCATCTAAGAAAGGTCATCTAAGAGGGAAATATCCTCCCGTAACTACCAAAACATCAACATCCTTTAACAACCTACTAACACCTTAAATAATTAAAAGGTAAAGGAGAGGGGATAGAGGGCATATTTGTTTAAGACCTCTTCCTAGAATGAATAAGGGATATGTCCCCATTTATCATAACAACACAAGATGAAATATCAATTACCCATACTACAAACCGGTGGCAGAAACTCAGATGAATGAGGATTGGTCTAAGATATAACCAACTTACATTATCGTATGCTTTGGATAGATCCACTTTGACCACCATCGATTTTTGGTTCCTAACTTTGATTAAATGGAGTCCTTCTTAAGCAATCCCTACTACCTTAGGTGTTTGTCTTCTCTCTAAGAACCCAAATGGTTTTTCAGATATTTTCTCTGATAAGATCCTTTTTAGTCTTCTCGCTATTACCTTGAAGATGATTTTGTAAATATGGTTGCATAAGCAAATTTACCCAAAATTATCAAAGGATCTCAAATTATAATCTTTTAGAATCAAAGCAAGAAAGGTTGTGTTGAAGGCTCCAAGCATTTTTCCTGTAGATCTTGAGGCCTCAATTGTTGGTTGTGGAGATTGATTATCTTCTTGTTTTATAAGTCTTTGTTTTCAGCCGTGTTTATACCCCATGAAGATTGATTATCTTCTTGTTTCATAAGGCTTGCCCCCCCTGTGGGATCCGAGGGGCTCATCCCCCAACTGGGGGGTACGAGGGAAAGAGGGCCCCCGGTGGGGGTTTGGGGGTGAAGCCCCCGAAGGAAATTTTTCCTTGTAAATGTATATTGTAATTTCAGAGTAAATCTCGACTGTTCATTATAAGGTCGCAGATATGACAGTAGAAGTTATGTTAGAGTTTTTTTCCCTAGAAGGCAACCCTCTTTTATGAGGGAAATGTATTGTGGCTATGCATCATTGAGAATATTGTATTCTGAGACAGGAGACTGTGAGAGAAAGAAGAGGAAGTTACAACAGGTGTGTTGTAGGTTGTATCCCTTCATTTGCTAGATAATAAAAAGGAAGGACCTGACAATTTCTCTTGTGGACATAAGTTGAACCACATGTATATGTGTCTCTATTGTATTGTGTATATTCTGTGTTTTATTTCCGCATTTGTCTTATTTTGTTGCTCCGCGATCCTATTTTTCTAACAACTGGTATCATAGCGAAAGGTAACTCACATGAAAAGAGGGTTCCGGGTTCAAGTGGGAGCAATGGCGGAAGATGGAAAGATTACGGTCGAGAAATTTAACGACCAAAAATACCAGTTGTGGAAGATGCAAATGGAAGATTATTTATATCAGAAAGATCTATTCCTACCAGTGGGTGGAATAGTAAAGAAGTCGACATCCATGAAGGACGAAAAATGGGAGGTTCTTGACAAAAAAGGCACTAGGATCGATACGGTTGAGCCTGGAAACGTCGATGGCTTTCAATATTTCGAAAGAAAAGACAACGAAGGAGATGATGGACGCATTGGCTAAACTGTATGAAAAACCCTCAGCGTCCAATAAGGTATTTCTAATGAAGAGATTATTTAATATGAAGATGTCAGAAGGTGGGTCTGTTGCAGATGATTTAAATGAATTTAATACAGTTAATAATCAGCTAAGTTCTATAAAAGTGGACTTTGATGATGAGGACAGGGCTCTTCTAATCTTGTGCTCATTGTCAGAAAGTAAGAACAACTTGGTCATGGTTGTAAGTAACTTTGTCTATGGTTCAAACACTTTAAAATTTGATGATGTTGTTGGTGTTATCCTTAGCGAGGAAATGTGATGGAAAATCATAGGTGAGACATCAGGTAATGCATTAAACATGAAGAACAGGGTAAGAAAAAAGGATAAAGGAAAGGGCTCAGGGAACCGTGAGAATTATAGGAAGGGAAGATCCAAATCCAGTCTGGGAAAGATAGAGTGCTAGAATTGTGGGAAGAAAGGACATCTGAATAAAGACTATAGAGCTCCAAATAAATAGAGAGATGGACATCAAGAGAAAAATCAGGAAGCAAATGTAACAGGTGATGTGTAACAAGATGCTTTGATTCTTTCTGTAGTCAATATTTCTAAGTCTTGGGTTGTAGATTCAAGGGTTTCATTTCATGCCACACCCCATAGGAAACATTTTCTAGATTATGTTCAAGGTGATTTTGGATATGTTCATTTGGGTGATGATGCACCATGCAAAATTGTTGGAATGGGAAAGGTAAAAATAAAGCAAGGGAATGGAAACCAGTGGTTGTTGAAAGAGGTAAGACATGTTCCAGATCCAAGTAAAAATCTAATTTCAATAGGGTAGTTGGCAAGTGAAGGTTGTATATCCATATTTACAGATAAGGTGTGGAAGGTCACCAAAGGATCACTGGTGATAACAAAAGGAGAGAAGGTAGGTACATCGTATTTATGTACTAGTAATATTGACTCTTCTATCTCTTTAGCTTCTACAAGAGTGGATACAACACCGTGGCATCATAGGCTTGGACACATGAGTGAGAAGGGGATGCAGATACTTCACAAAAGATATTTGTTGCCAGATCTTAAACAAATTGATTTGGATTTTTGTGAGCATTGTGTTTATGGAAAACAGAAGAGAGTTATATTTCTCAGAGTCGGAAAAGAAAAGAAGAGTGAAAGGTTAGAGCTTGTGCATACAGATGTATGGGGACCAGCTCAGGTATCATCTCTTGGGGGCTCTCATTATTATGTTACTTTTATTGATGATGCAACTATAAAAACTTGGGTTTATTGCATTCGACAAAAATATGATGTTTTTGATACTTTTAAGAAATGGAAAGCTTTGGTTGAGAATGAGACAGGAAAATGTTGAAGTGTCTCAGATCATACAATGGAGGTGAATATTGCAGCAATGAGTTTGATGATTATTGTTCATACCATGGGATTCATAGAGAAAAGACAGTTCCAGGAACACCACAAGAAAATGGTGTGTCAAAAAGGATGAACAGGACAATCATGGAGCATGCAAGGAGTATGAGATTGCATGTTGGTTTGCCCTTACAGTTTTGGGTAGATGATGTAGATATTGTTGTTTACTTAATAAACAAAGGACCTTCAATCTCTTTGGATGGTGGAATTATAGAGGAGGCATGGACAGGTAAAAAGGTAAATTATTCTTTTTTGAAAACTTTCAGTTGTGAAGCATTTGTCCATATTGATAAAGAAAATAGAACAAAGCTTGAGGAAAAATCCAAGAAGTGTACCTTTATTGGATACGGTGTTAATGATTTTGGTTATTGCTTATGGGATTATGAAAATCACAAAATCACTAGGAGTAGAGATGTCATATTCAATGAGAAGTTCATGTACAAAGATCAGTTGCAGGGAAAGAAACAGGAAAAAAAAAACCAAAATACATAGTGCTTGATGAGATCGCTGAAAAAGAAATTCCAAAGGTACTAGAAAATCAAAATGTACAACAACCAGAGCAACAGGTACCACAAACTCCTACAAGTGTTTCTAGAAGATATACCAGGTTAAGTAGACCCCCTGAACGATACTCTCCTTCATTGTATTAATTATTGTTGACTGATTCTGGTGAACCAGAATGTTATGAAGAGGCAATGCAAGTAGAAACTAAAAAGAAGTGGGAGCAAGGCATGAAAGAGGAAATGGATTCCCTGGTAAATAAACAGACTTGGGATTTGGTTCAATTTCCTGCAAGCAAAAGAGCATTGCAGAATAAATAGGTTTACAAGTTGAAGGAAGAAGGTGGAGGCAAAAAACGATACAAGGCTAGACTTGTTGTAAAGGGGTTTGCACAAAAGAAAGGTATAGATTTTGATGAAATATTTTCTCCTATTGTTAAAATGAATTCAACTAGGAATATTTTAAGTCTTTTGGCAGTAGAAGATTTACATCTTGAACAATTAGATGTAAAAACAACGTTTCTCCATGGGGATTTGGAGGAAGAGATTTATATGTAGTAGCCACAAGGGTATGAGGTCAAAGGGAAGGAACATTTGGTTTTCAAGTTGAAGAAGAGCTTGTATGGCCTAAAGCAAGCTCCAAGGCAGTGGTATTTGAAGTTTGACAGGTTTATGACAGAACAAGGTTATAGTAGATGTCATTATGATCACGGTGTTTATTTTAAAAAGCTAGAAAATGGAAGCTATATTATCTTGCTATTGTATGTAGATGGCATGCTTGTTGCAGGGTCTAATATACAGGATATAAATGTGCTCAAGAAGAAATTATCTAATTCATTTGTGATGAAGGATTTGGGTGCTGCAAAGAAAATCCTTGGTATGAGAATAACAAGAGATAGGAAAAATCGCAAATTGACATTGTCTCGGGGTGAGTACATAGAGAAGGTGTTGGAGAGGTTTAGAATTCAGAATGCAAAACCAGTTAGTACACCTTTGGCTAGTCATTTCAAATTAACTAAGGAAATGTGTCCCAAGACACAGAAGGAGATATAATACATGTCCAAGGTCCCTTATTCATCAGCAGTTGGCAGCTTGATGTATGCGATAGTTTGCACAAGACTAGATATTGCACATGCAGTGGGAGTTGTGAGAAGGTATATGAACAATCCAAGTAAAGAACATTGGGAGGCAGTAAAGTGGATTCTTAGGTATTTGAGAGGTACTGCTACTCATGCATTATGTTTTGGAGGTTCAGACACTATTCTACAGGGATATGTTGATTCAGATATGGCAGGTGATAAAGATAGTAGGAGGAGCACCACATGGTATGTTTTTACTATAGGTGGAACAATAGTAAGTTGGATTTCGAAATTGTAAAAGGTTGTTGCACTTTCAAAAACAGAGGAATAGTATGTTGCTGCTACAAAGGCTAGTAAAGAGATTATTTGGTTACAAAGGTTTATGGAGGAATTGGGAATGAAGCAAGAGAATAACAAGTTGTATTGTGATAGTGAGAATGTCATTCATCTTGCAAAGAACTCAACCTTCCATTCAAAGACTAAGCATATACAACTCAGGTGCCATTTCATACGATCCGTCTTGGAATATGGACATTTGAAGTTGGAAAAGATACACACTAGCCAGAATCTTGTAGACATGTTAACAAAGGGAGTAACCAGGGAGAAATTGATTTCTTGCTCAGTTTCAGTTGGTCTTCAAGCATGAAGGTGAAGATCAGAAATCTTCCAAGTCCAAGGTGGAGTATAGTCCAGTAGGTACAATAGCAGTAGAGTTGTTGTGATTAGTCTCCAAGTGAGAGATTGTTGGTTGTGGAGCCTGATTATCTTCATGTTTCATAGGTCTTTGTTTTTAGCTGTGTTTATACCCCATGAAGACTGTACACCCCAGAATATTGTACACCCCTCCACGCGGGGGGGGTTGCAGGGGGGGCTTTCCCCCCGAACCCTCGAAGGAAAAATTGCCTTGTAAATGTATATTGTAATTTCATAGTAAATTTGGACTATTCATTATAAGGTCACAGATCTGACGGTAGAAGTTATGTTGGGGTTTTTTTCCCTAGAAGGAAACCCTCCTTTATGAGGGAAATGTATTGCGGCCATGTATCATTGTGAATATTGTATTTTGAGAGAGGATATTGTGAGAGAAAGAAGAGGAAGTTACAACATGTGTGTTGTAGGTTGTATCCCTTCATTTGTTGGATAACAAAAAGGAAGGACCTTGCAATTTCTCTGGTGGACATAGCCCACACTGGGTGAACCACGTATATCTATGTCTCTATTGTATTGTGTATCTTCTATGTTTTATTTCCACATTTGTCTTATTTGATTGCTCCACGATCCTGTTTTTCTAACATCAACCACCCTCCTTAGATCTTCTCCTATAAAATCATAACAACCAGGAAAAAAAATTCACATGGAGACCATCAGGCCCCCAAATTTTGTCCTTCTAAAAGCTCTGAATAATGCAAAGCAAATATTCTTTGCCAACTTCCTCCATCAAAGCCTAGTTTTCTTCAAGAGAAACAAAACCTAGAAAAGAATTTGACAATTTTATTAACTCTTCTATGGTGGCTCCAAATTCCTCTTTGAATAGGGATCAGAAATAATTTACTCCTTTTGCAACAATGTCCTTGAAGTTTAGTGTCCATGTGCCACCATCCTTTTCAATTTTCCATACCTAATTAATGTTCCTCTTGTGGTTGGCATATATGTGAAAAAAACTTTGTGTTTTCATCTCCCACTTGGAGCCATAAGGCCCTACTTTTAAGCGTCCGTTATTTTGCCTTTTCCAAGATCATAATTCATGTCTCTTTCATGTGTGGCTTGTGTGTGAATATAACAAGAATAATAATGTCGTGAATAAATAGTGGTTGGATAAACTTATCATGTGACATTTAGGACTTGGTTATCATAAATGCTTGGAAAATCCACACTAGTAATCTTGAGTTTGTCAACATTTCAGATCACTAGCTAGATCCATCATCAAGACAAAGAGTCCTCAATGCTTCAGATCATTAATTGGAATATGATTTTATGACTCCCACCATAGAAATATCGAAGCTCTTATCTTGGAATTGTTTTTATGACTATAAAATCTCCTTCCCTCTTATCTTACGTTGATGATGAGCATTGGTTCGTGGCAAAATCCCCCCTACTAATAGAATGGTTGATTGGTTACAGGTTAATTATGCTTGATTGCTCATCGTTCCTCTCCCTCTTTTGTGTGGCTTGTGTGTTTGAATAATAACAAGAATAAATAAAAATAACATATTCTTATCTCATGGCATCTTAGAATTGATTCTACATTCTTATTTTCATATTGATTGAGTATTGGTTCATAACAACATATAACCCTCAATATACCATGATCTATCATGGAAAGAAGGTGTCCACAAAGGTAATGACCTTCTTAATATAATGGTTAATTAACTAGCATACTCCCTAAGCGAGTGAATGGGAATGATGAAGTAATGAAAGGGTGGTGTGAATAAAAGTAAGAAAAATGATAAAAGAGAGGTTTCATGTCAGTAAATTGTTGTGTTTATTTTTTTTCAAACACCCATAGCATTTTGGTATGGCGGTGGAATATGTACATGTTTGTTTGGAAGATCTTGAAACAATAAATCAAATTCAATCCCTCATAATAGTCGAATTTGGAAGATATTATGCTAGTTGAATTATAATAATTGAATATGAGCCCTCAAGATGGCTAGCTCAAATTCAAAGATCTCAAGTAAGCCCCTCTACTTAATATTTTCAAAGTTCCAGCTATAGATCCAACATTAAGATTTCAAATAAAGAAATCATTTTAATTATCGAAATGTATCATATCCTAGACATGCAAAATTTCCATGTTTTCCTTAACGGTTATAATAAGCCATTTTGTTATCTTTAAAATTAAGTTGGATCATTCTTTCATAGACACAATGTAAATTGTGACCCTTCTAGATTTTATGTATATCCCTATGCTATAAGAAAGAAAAGAAAACCAACCATCAACTATGACCTTGAAAGAGATATTGCTAGCTATGCAGTACTAGAATAACAAACCATTCTACTCAATCCACTCTCAAATGACAATCTTCTCCAAACTCTTATCCTTGCCATTATCACACAGGCCAATTTGTAGGTAAAATCTCAATCAAGAGCATCCTTCTTATCAAGTTAGAATCAACCAAAGCATAGGATCATATGGAGGAATAAACAATTATGCCTAACATAGAATATCAAACTAACACCAAATCTAATAATCCAACATTCATCGCACTCTTGACAAAGAGTCGTGACTTAACAACCAAGATATTAACATAAGGTATTTCCAGCAAGAAAACATATGATGTTCTTTCCATGACATTTGAACTATAAATAGGTACAAGAAATGGTCAACAAAACAATTCCTTGGACATTACAAAAGGTTAACTAAAATAGAAAAACCACTGAAGTAAGCAAAATTAAGAAATAATAATTTGAATAATTAGGATAATGACCAAAATTGAATTGCATTTGCTAGCTCAATATTCACAGATACAATTAACCCAATATTTGACATGATCTATCCAAAATAACCACAATACAAATCATTGAAATATTTGCTAAAACATATAATAACAAGAAAAGGTATATGACAACAATGCGTTTTGGAGTCATCCAAGAATAGCAAAGGTTCACTAATAAATCATATAGAACAATAAGTATGGTAGGGTGCTTGTCTCTTAAAACTAACATGCAACCATCAATACTTCCTTTGACATATTTAAATCAATTCCTAGAAAAGAGTCATTTTAAAAGAAAAAAGTTGCATACGACAACACTCTAGAGCATTGCGCTTTGGACCTATACTTATTTTGACATATTTAATTCAATCCCTCAAAACGAGTCGCTTTAAAAGCAAAAGCTTCAGATGAAAACACTCTAGAGCATTGCACTTTGGGCCTATATAGAACAACACCCAACTTTTTGCATCATTGTCCCATCATCTTTATTACTAACATGTATTGTATGCCCTTTACTAGGCATCATTGTTGGGTCTTCCCCAACATCAAGAGATCTCTTATTCATAATACGGTAAATCTGGCTAAGTACTTCTGTGAATTCATTCTCAACATTTGTTGATTCTAGAACTGATGTTTCCATAAAATATGTATTTTCTTATTTTGCAAATGCTTTGCCATCCTCTATAGAAACAACTCTAAGATGGTGCAAATCAACCTTTTTTTTTTAATAAAACTGAAGATTGTATTGATATAAGGGGGTTGTGCTGTAGCAAACAACGATGTCATACATAATTACAAAAATTGACTCAAGGCATGTAGATTTTCCTACTACTATCATAAAACAAAACTTAGACTTCTCCATATAGTATTTTCATATAGACTGACTATAGAGTTCTTTAACATACTTTCTCGACAATAAAACCATTTTAAAAAACATTTAATGATGCACATATTCATTCTCTTGAACCTCTTGCTCCCTGCAAGGTGGTAGAGAGTCTCTTCCACTTCCATAGGCGTTGTATCACAACCCCCAAGTTCTCCATCTAAATTACCTTTGAGGCGAGACATTGTTGAAGCCTAATTAATTGAGACCAAATGTGAATGTTGTGGTAGGACTAGAGACCTAAGGTATTTCCACTCTATTTCTATTCCATCAATTTGTTGAACTTGAACCTTGAGTAGATTCGAAATATTTGCAACTGCTTGCTCCATATCCCCCAATTTTGTCGAGATGTGTTGAAGCACTGAGTTGGTTGCCTGAGAAATTTCTTTGTGTCGATGAAGAATTCTTTTAACCTCACTCCAATTGGGTTCCATCCTTGTTCGGAATAGAAAACAACCAAGGTTTCCAAACCACATAGACCCACACATGACCCTGATTCTAGTTTTAACAATGGAAGAACAAAGGAAAACACCTTTAGAATTGAAACCTCAAACAACAAAAGTGTGGATTCTTTCATAGTCAAAAGCATAGAAAATAAACTTGGAGACTAAGGAAGGATAAGTCAAAATCATATCTAAGTCGAGCATTGAATGAAGACCAACTCCCATGAACCCTCGGGTCCAACAACACTCAACCACAAACACCCCTAGATGAGACTTCCAAACTCCCACAAAGCACCTTTGAGCCACACCTCTAGAAAGAAAACTAATGGTCGTCACCGAGATCATCCCACATTTGAGTCCTCCTTTCACAGATTGCCATGAATGCTTCCATCTTTTCCCCTGTCTTTCATACGTGCAAGCAAATCAATAGCACAACCACCCACACCAACACTCTGCCACTTGTACTTACCCATTTATGACCAAATATTTCAAATTATGGTATGGGGAGAATCCTCCTATCCCCATTTATTATGATATTTCCCTCTATTAACCTTGTTCTAAGCTTGGCCCAATAGTTAGCGCACGAATTGAGATCACATTTTTTGTGGTAAATTTTGACTACTTCAAATTCTGCAAGAAGGGTGAGTGATTGAGATATGATGTTATTAAAGACATTGTTACTTCTTGTGAATCTTTTTATAATTGTGTGAACCACCATAATGGAGTCACCAAGGATTTTCAGCTTGGAGATTCTCTTTTCCCATGCAATATTGACTCCTTCCCATAGGGCATAAGCCTTGGTAGTGTTGTTTGTGACATTTCCCAATCCCCAGGCATAAAAAGCTAATTGATTTCCTTCAGGTAAGCTCCTTAAGCCATCTCTCCATGATCTCATAGGTTAAATGTCTAGTTACATCATAAACTAATAATGCACCAACTACTCCTCGATAATATGCACTTGTTATAGGCTGATATCTATTATATTCAATACAACCAAAAGAAGAAACAATTTATCACTATAACAAGATGTGAGCATTCAAACAATGCAGAAATATGATCAAGATTAAAGATTTAAAAAGAGATGTCATGTACACATTGTCATTTTACTATAATTAACATAAACTATAAGTTTGAAAACTCATTGTAGGCCTAAACATACAAAATATGAAACTGTATAAGGAAATTGTTAAATAGAATCATCAAACTACAGTACTCTTATTGCATAGACAAAAGTAATTCAAATGTCATTAAATATCAGTTACAACTTCAAGTTGCAAAGTAAGAGGAATGTGAACGATAAAGTTTTAGCAAGCATTAAAAACCATGAGTATGCGTTTTGAAGATTCTAAAAATCATTCTTTAGAATAAATGACAAGGTTTGTAAGCACTCAATTTGACAAGATGATTTTAAATTCAACTACGAGTTTTTACTTTTCCATCTATGTCTATCTAATCATGCAAGCCATATCTAGAAAGAGTACCTTGAACAGAGGGAAGAACAACATCACTACCCCATGAACAAAGGGAAGGTGTATGTACCATCCCTACTATAATACCCCAGTTTTGAATCCCCAGATTTAGAATGTATTTTTTTTTTATTCATAAAGGTCAGAGTGCTTGAAAAGTTTAAAAGGCCAAAGAGCCTAGGAAATGTAACACTTTAAATATTAATAATAAAATACATCGATGGTTGCAATATGAACAAGGACATAGATAGGGGGCTATGATTCGATGAGAGAGGGGGATAAAGGAGCTAAGCCTATTTATTATATTTTATTCACCCATCTTGGAATTGGTTGGGGAAAGTGGTTACATGAGCTTCTTGGGGAAGCCATGTGGTGTTTAATTGCATGTAATTACATAAACATTGTTTTTGGTTGTTTGGGGGTTCCTCATTCATTGTTACTCACTCGTTTTGGTTCCTCATTCATTCTTGCTCATTCTCGGTCTTGGTATGGGCAGGGGAAATGAATTATGGGAGGAAAATATCCATTGCTTGTTTCTTGTAAGTAACTGTTGATTATTCCATAAAGTAATGGATGTCTGTGTGCATGAGATTGATGGAAGTTGTGAAAGAATTGTCCACAGTTGAAAATCCTTGGAGTTTCCATCATTGAGATTTCTTGTCTAGTAGCACTGGAGCCATGGAAAAGAAGTGGAACAACCCGAGGGTCTGCATTGTAGAGAAAATGTTTCATTTCTGTGGGTTGTGCAGGCTTAAGGGGAAGAGAGTTGATAAACTAGGCTTGTAGCATGGTTGGGAAAACCATGAGAGCTTGATAGTTGGTTGTGTCTATTAGAGTCGGTCTAGGACCCATCCTTGCATATTCATAGCCCTAGCTCGGGGGTGACATGTTGTTGAGATCTAGAACAACATTGGTTATAGTTGGGTGGAATGTAATGTCCCTAATCTGTAACCCTTGGTAATTGTACATATAGGCTGGTGAGTTGATTGGTACCAAGTGTAAATGCAATGTACGTTTAGGTTGGTGAGTTGTTGGCATTAAGTTTTGATGTTGCGCGCATCAGGGTAGTGTGTGGAGAAGTGCTATAAAAGATAGGGTGCACACATTTTGTGTGTTGCGCGCACCTAGGTAAGTGCACACATTGCACTATGTTGCATGCACTTGGGTTAGTGCGCAAGAGTGAATGGATATGTATGGAGGCCAAAGAGCCTGTGTGAGTATGAAGCTAGTGAGTCGGGATGTAGACAGTGTAGTGTGCCTATCCATGTAAACATAATCATGATTATTAATATAATATTGCATCGTTGCGCAGACAGACTTAGACGAAAAGAGATGGGGAGCCAACTCCATCAGAAAAATGGAAAAAAGGGGGGTGAGTCGTAAGTCTTGGGGAATATTTTAATAATATTTCCAGAGAAGTGTAATGTTATGGATATGTTTTTATCTTAAGTTCTCGAGGGCAGGGAACGGGTCACCAAGTGGATTAAAACTACTTTTGAAGGTGACAAGTGTCAAGTGGAAGGCATGCAATATATATTGTTGGCCTTAGTGTATTTTGGGGCAATGATTATTTTAGGGAATTAACGATTATTGGAGGAGATCTCATGTAGGAGGCTCTCGTGAGTAGGAGGGGGTCGAACTGTATGGAAAATTTGACTATTACCTTATCTTCCTAGAGAAGCTTGCGGGGAGTTGTGGGGTTGTAACCAGAATTCTACTATATAGGAGTCAAGTTAGCAGACCATGAGAAGTCTCTCTGGGTGAGATATTGGTTGTTGTGGAGTGGTTTCCAGACCTGTGAGCATGCTCTCCAAGTGAGAGTTTGTTGGGAGTTGTTCCTCGGTGCCTTGAGCATTACTCACAATGATCATAGACTTCCTGTCCAACATGTTGATGGTAACCCTGGGAAGGGAAGTGGGGAAGTCGAAGGATTGTTGAGCTGAGAAGGGGCACACTTCCTTGGGTGTGACAGGTGCGTGGGGACTGAGGAACTATGGGCTAGTTGCAGCAGCAGGCACCTAGGATTGGGAAATTCTATTGAGTTTCAGACCTTAGCTTGTCGCTAGGAACCCTTTTTCCCTAGTGGAGTTAAGCCCCATCTCGGGGGTGACTTGTTGCTGAAAGCTTTTGAGCAACAAAGTCTATGGCTGGAAGGAAGGTCAAATTCATGCGAGCAGTTGGTGACTTTTATTAAAAGATAAGTGTTCCTTATGTGCTTGTCTTGTTTACTGTGTGCATACTTGTCTATGTTGGATTTGGGATATTTCTTGTATGTAGTTACATATAAGTATTTGTTGTTGTATTGTTTAATGTGGTTTGTACATGTACATATGGTGCTTATAGCCTACATTTGTAGTTGTGCATGAGTATGTCAGTTGATGGTAGCTTTGCGTGTTAAGTTAAACTTGTGATTTTGGTTATAAGTCTTCAAGAAGAGAATTGGGTATCTAGGTGTGAAGGAAAGTAGTCTACGTGCATAGGAGGCTGGAATTTGTATGTGTGTTCAAGGAAATAGAATTAGTGCACAGTGAAATCAGAATTGACACATGACGCCAAGTTGGTTGTGTGCATAGTGGTACTGTGTGGTCAATATTCTAGTGCACACAATTGATTGAGTTACTTCCATTGCATAAGGTTGTGTTAAGAAGAGAATGATGCTTCCATTGTTACAAGTTGTCTGTTGCAACTCAAATTGGGCTGAGCACATTACCTCAAGTGATACCGCGTGGACTTGTGTGTAGAGTAGAAACTGCGCAGTGAAATTTTGAGTAGGAAGGTCCAGTAATATGTTGGGGTTGTTGCAGTTTGGTGGATTCATAGCTAAAGAAGTTAAGGTGGTGTGATGTGGCCCAACCTGGGGTGGTTGGGGATGTTACATGGAACGTTTGACGTCTGCAGCCAGTTGGTGAATGTTTATTTAAAAAGATAAGTTATCTCTATGTTTTCTTGCATTTGATCCATTATGTATTAATTATCTCTGAGATTTGTTATAATGTGCCTGTTGTCGTTAATGTTGTGCATGGCATGTTATTATTTATTTTATATTTTTGCATGATTCTTGATTATTGCATGTGTTGTTGTCATGCTTCTTGATTATTTCATGTGTTGTTATCATGCTTCTTGATTCTAATAATTGGTATCAAAATTTGTAATCTTCCCAAGAAGGCGAATTTAGAGGTACCCAAGTCGATGGGTACATTACGGTGTGGTATTAAAGCAGATCTTTGGGTTTGTTGGTGATGGGTACGTCATAGTTTGGTATGAGAGTGGATCCTTTTGTTTTGTTGATCTGGGTATGTTACAATTTGGTATCAGAGCATCGGTTTTCAATGCTTGGGCTGCATGGGTCGATTTGCAAGTTGTTTTTGTGCAAAGACCAAGCCGGAAGGTGCTTGGGAACTTGAACGTCATTTTTGAAAATATGCATTTTTTGAAAAATTGGGATTTTTTTTTGTACGATGACGTCATCATGATGTTGGGGGCACGTGTCAAGTGATGTGGCAGTGGTGATGCAGACTACCATGGTGGTAGGGCCATAGTGACAAGTCCACAGTGGCAGACCCATGGCAAACTGGTGGCACGGTGGCGGGGCTACAAGTGGAGCAACGAACCAAGAACATGAGTCGTATCACATGTCGGGTAGAGCATTTTTGAAATATCTCTTGGGGTTGTGAAACCAATACAAATGCACCATGTGTTGTGGGCGAAATTCGATATCGCATCGTAGAGGGTCGTTAAGCCTTAAACACTTCAATGATGCGATATCGACCTCAGTCGTTGATCGTCCTTGATATCCACCATTAGATATAGGGTGGGGAAAGGTTGCATGCCAGAGGTAAGTTGTGGAGGTGGACCCCACTGATGAATGGGACATTGTGGTGGTGCCATGTGGCAGTTGGTATGGGTGGGTTCGGTATTATTTACAATTTTAATTTATTTTTATATTGAAGTGAAAGGTAAGGAAGAAGAGAGAGGATGAGGGAGACAAAGAATGACGAGGCATGATAGATGGTTGGAGAGATCACATGGAATCGTCCGAGGGTGCCATGTGGACCCATGGTGTTACATCAGCAACCATGTTAGCATATTGCCACATAGGCAAAACTGTCCTACAGTTTAAAAAAAAAACAAGTCTGGAGCCATTTTCTTATTTTATCCATAAATGAAGCAGATTAAGTCAAATTGAGATGAAAATTTTAGGTTTTTTCCGCAATAAGGAGGGCTATAAAAGTTCCGTAGAGGGAAATTGGCCATTTCTGCTTGGATTTCTCAGAAATTACAAAACAATGGTTTTTAAAGATTTGGGTCTAGATCATTGGCAGAGATACAAATTAAGCTAAAATTATTGGAGTGAGTCTAGAAAGCAGACATGAATTTACCCATTGAATGAATTGGAGAAACTCTAAGGGGTTTGGAAAGGGGATGCCGAAATAGACAAAAATCCACTATTCTAGGCCACTTTTTGGGGATTTTTTGGATTTTCAAAGGAGGAAAAATGATCCTATATCTCAAAACTAAAACAATTTCTTTACTCAAAATTTTAAATACTCGTCAATATATACAACTTTCGTTTAGTGAAGTTTTTCCATAAATGCACGGATTGGGAGATAACTTGTTCTGCTAAAACTTCCAAGTCTTGAAAAAATTGTAAAAAGGACAAAGTTGCAGATTCCAGATTGTTGTAGAATCTTATTGGAGCGACAGATGGAGAATATGAAGGTTGTTGTGTGTTCAAAATTATGAGTATTATTAGTTCCTGACACAATTTGTTTTTTGGTTCTGTATATATTTTCTTTTGCAGTTGACAAAAGTTGGCCTTCTAGTAAAATTGTATCAGTGGATAAATTGTATAAATGGGGTGAAAATGGTTTTTTCAGGAAGCCATAACTTTCATCTCACAGATTGTATTGGGGAATAATAATATTCATTAGAAATCTAATTCATAAGAGAATAATCTTGAAATATTATAATTTGGAGAAGTGTGATATAATTCTTCATGAATTGACTAGAAAAATGAACTGTAACATTAACTGAAATTTTTTATAATATGCATACACATTTTGCAGAATTATAGGTATAAGAAGATCAATTCAAGCCCAAGATTTCGTATTCGAGTCATGGAAGATACATAATAATCCTACAATCATGAGAGAGAATCCAAAGGCCAAAATATCAGTGTGGGCAACGATGAAACAAAATCTATTGGACATAGGAGCAGAGTGGAACCAACAAAATTGATAGAGACTATTTGAAGTCTTAGAATGGAAGTATAGAGTTATAAAGCTGACAATGAGAGGATAATGAGAGCACACAAAGAACATAATCAAATAAATTCTCAAATGATGCAAAACCTAAATCAGTTGTAGAGACAAACAAAGAATGGATTGTGCTCAAGACATGAGGAAGAAGGTAGACATTATGAAAGAAGTGATAATTATAGAAGACCCAGTAACTCAAGAAGTGCTAGTAGAAGTCATAGACATCATTCACCTCCTTATTCAACAAGGAAGTTTTATGCATCTAAAGATTCAAGGAGCAGTCCATAAATGTCTCCTGTTAGACATCAAAGAAGAAGATATGAGTTGGACAGTTTGCAATGAGAGCTTAGGAAGCTTAAGCCACCATCATTTGATCATGAAAGAGACAATGAAGATAATGTTGAAGCTTGATTGCTTGGAATCATGAAGTATTTTCAGTTGCACAACTACTCATCTAACCTGGAAGCTAGGATTTCCACATACCATTTGCATGGAAAAGATGCAATGTGGTGGGATTGGTTGAAACAAGTTGAGCACATTAATGAGAGAATAATTACTTGAAATAAGTTCAAGAAATATTTTCAGAGGGAGTATATTTCATAGCACTATTATGAAAATAATATGCAAGATTTCTTTGAACTCAAGTTGGGGAGCATGACCGTGGGAGAATATAAAAAGAAGTTCTTGGGATTACTGAAGTATGTGGGGTTTATCAAGGATGAAAAAGGGAAGATACATAGGTTTATAAGTGGACTGTCATCTTTATATAAAGATAAGATTCAATATGATGAGCCCAAAACTTTGGTAGATACCATTAGAAAGGCTAAGTACCTATGTGAGCAAGGAAAGGGAAAAGACTCTTTGCAGAAATCTTGGAAGGATAAGAAGAAGGATAAATTTGATATGAGAAGGAAGGGATTCAAACCTCCTTTCAATAGAAACAGTCCTAGCACAAATCAACAAGATCAACCTACTAAGCATGAATTCAAGAAGGAAGCTTCCTTGGGAAAAAGGGGAATACCGCCAATCAAATGTTGTGGATGTAAATAAGATCACATGTACAAGGATTGTCATCATAGAGAAGACAAGATTAGGACACTACACAACATCCAAGAGGCTACTGCAATAGAATACATGGGAAAAATTATTCCAAGAATATATGCAACCTTGGAATATCGACAAGCAGAACACCAATCCCAAATGATTGAGGTGGAAAGTAAAATCATTAATCAATATGTTGTTATTTTAGTTGATTCAGGAGCAAGCCATCGTTGCATTGATCCTAAAATAGTGGACATATTTCATTTGAAGAAAAGTAAGCTTGAAAAATCAGGTTTGGTTCATCTAGCCACGAGAACCAAAAGAAGGATCAATGAGACTATCAAAGATTGTCCAATAAATCTAAATGGAGTGAGTGCTAATGTTGATCTAAATATCATATCATTAGGATCTTATGATATCCTAATTGGAATGGATTGGTTGGACAAGCATCATGTTGTCCTAGATTGCTATAACAAGATATTTACATCTCTTGATGAAGCAAGAAAATAAATCATTGTGAAAG
>ML828583.1:91652-107263 GCA_009831015.1 Picea engelmannii | reverse complement strand
TTGTGTTTGCAAAATTGATCCATTTGCATAAGAACACTTGAATTAAAACTTGCAAATATTTTCAAGAATACAAGTCTTTATCATTTTCAGATCAGATTTAATTGTGAAAAACACAGACATATTGAAATAGAATTCCATGAAGGAAATGGGACAAAAAAACAAATTGAAAAAGAAGACAATTATGAGGCAGAAATGATTACTGCTTTAGATGAACTAAGAGAAGAAAAAAAGTCACTCAAGAAATAATTTATGAAACAAAAGGAAAATGTTCACATTTTTGAAGAAGCCCAAGCCCAAAAGGTCATCGAGAACTTAAGAACTCAGCTAGAAGAAGCCAAAAAGATCGAATAAAATCTTGAATATCAAAAGCAGTGTTTGGAAGCCAACATAGCAGCATAGAAGGAAGAAGCAGAAATAAGAGAGAAGATATTGACAGATCATATTAAGGAAAGAAATAATGATCTAAACCAGCTTGAGTCAGAGTTTGGTCAAGAATAGAAAGTACTTGGAGAAGAAATAATCACATTAAAAATTCATCTTGAAGAAGCGAAGAGAACAAAATAAGTCTTGAAGTCTCAGATATTAAAGAAATAAGAAGAGGTTGAGAATCTTGAATAAGAAGTTGTCACATTGAGAAGTAAAATCGTCAAGCTCAAAAGGAACATTGAAGAGACAAAAACATCCACATGAGTTATAGAGAATGAAGAGAAGCACTCTAGTTTGCTAGAAAAGAATAATGAAGAAAATAGAAAGAGTTATGCAAAAGTACTCAAAGGAAGGAATCATGGTCAACCAGAATATAAGAAAACTATTGAAGATACATCTTCAAGAAAACCATATGTGTTCAAGCCACAAATAATATTCAATCATGATCATGATTAGTCAAGGCATACATTCAAAAGGACTACACCACAAAGAACATCATTCACTCCCAAGTATGCAAATTTATTTTGTGGTCATTGTTTTTATTGTACTAATTTTGGACATAAGGTTTTAGATTGTAGGTATTATAAAAGAAATGTTCAAGCAAGAAGTGCCTATGTGGTCGCACGTAACATTGAGTGTTACAAATGTCATAACTATGGACACATAGACAGTGATTGTAGAAGCATGATTGATACTTCCATGAAAGAAAACAATGATATCAGATATAAGAAAGTATGGATAAGAAAACAAGAAGAACAGGTGAACAAATGCCAGGTACCAGAGATCGCAATATTGGCAATAAAACGAGATGAAGAAAATTCCACAGAGAAAAAGAAATATGTCAGATACAAAAAGGTTTGGAAAATTACTAAAAGAAAGGAAGGGCAGATAAATAAGGAACATGTTCAAGAGATTGTACTTTCATGCATTGTAGTGAAAGATGAATCCACAGACAGAAAGAAAGAATTCAGATCTTAGAGAGATAATGAATCTATCAATGAATATGATGATGAATCTACCAATGATGATGATGATGAATACACATCAGAGCAGGAATTGTTTTGAGCCATCCGACTTAGAGACTCCCATATAATATGAATATTAGACAAGGGGAGTCTATGCGATAACTATGATAGACCAAAGAACCATCCTTCGAGCAACTTGCGGAGTTTGAGAAGACAGATTCAGAGCAGTCAGTTAGCATAAGTACAATTTGATAGATTAATCAAGACTTCATGATAGTATAGTGATAAATGGGTCAACATTATGGACAATTACGCAAGTAGAGTCTTGGATAGTATGGACAGAGATGGATTCGTAAGAACACTTAGCAGGTTTGGATAGATATATGACAGTGGAAAAGAGCATGGATTCATAGATTGGTTTAGAGAGTGGTTCATAGACAAAGGAACATTATCATAATGGATGATAATTACACAGAAAATGGCTCGAACAATGCTAATGGATTCCAAATTGACAGATATTTTTTGGACACATGTAGTGCATACAACAGTTCACATTCAAAACAGAGTAATGCTCAGAAACAACAATGACAAAACTCCCTACAAACTATGAAAAGTAAGTGCAAAGAGAAACCTCTACATCAAGATATGTCAAAGCAACCAAGGAATTTTTATTTATCAAAATAAGTATATAAGAGAAATGATAAAGAGGTTTAGAATGGAATATTGCAAACTACTTACCACTCCTATGAAAACCAATTGCAAGTTGAGCAAAGATGATGATTCAAATTCTATAGACCAGAGGAAATATAGGTCGATGATTGGTAGCTTACTATATGTGACAACATCCTGACCAGATGTAATGCATGCAGTTGGACAGGTGGCACGATTTCAAGTAGCACCAAAGGAATCACATGTATTAGAAGTCAATATGATTTTCAAATATCTGAAAGGAATAGAAGAGTTTGGATTATGGTATCCAAAAGGAAAGGATCTATCACTTATTGCCTACACAGATGCAGATTGGGAAGGTTGCATTGATGATTGATGAAGCACTAGTGGAGCAACGTTCTACTTGGGTGAGTGTTTAGTATCATGGTTAAGCAAGAAACAATCATCAGTATCCTTATCTATAACCGAGGCATAGTATATTGCAACAACAACATGTTGTACATAGGTTCTATGGATGAAACAAACTCTAGCAGATATATAGGTTGAGTATGACGATCCCATTTCAATCTATTGTGATAATACAAGCACCATCAATATCTCAAAGAACCCGATGATGCACTCCAAGAAGAAGCACATTCCAATAAAGTATCACTTTCTACGGGAACAGGTTGCAAAGAAGAATATCTGAGTTCAATATGTGGGCACAAAAGAACAAGTGGTAGACATCTTTACAAAACCGCTTCCACGGGAAGCCTTTATGTATCTTCGCTGGAGACTAGGAATAATTTCTACTCCAAAATGAATGCTTTTGAATGCTTATATTATATTTCTTAGATGTAGACAAGAAAGCACCATAAATAGGGAAATTCAGGTTGGGAGATCAGTTTTAAAAAGAGTTTTGTTAGGGGGAGCAACCTCGGATGGAAAGATACCTTTGCCATTGATGACAAAGGGGGAGAGATTTATCAGATGCAAAGGTAAATGATTGGAGAGAGAGCATAGAGGCATGTTTCCAAAGGGAGAGATTGTCACAAGGGAAGAATGAGTGATATGACTTCAGAGTGATACCCTTTGTCAAAGGGGGATATATTATTCATATGAAGGGAGAGAGAGTAATCAGAGGCTTATAAACAAAAAGAAAAATCAAAGGCATGTAGACAGGTGGAGAAACCCTAAGGAGAGTTCATTCAGGGGGAGAAGCCCCAAAAGGGAGAAAACCTTTTCCATTGATTTCAAAGGGGGAGAGATAGAAACATTGATGAGGAGTATAATCATGAATGTTATCATGACTAAGTGTTTCCATCAATGTTGGTGTTGCCATCAATTCCAAAGGGGGAGATTGTTAGACAATTGGCTTTTGTTGATGGATATTTGGTATGGATTGTTGGTTGTCATTGATGCCAACCATTGGAGAGTGATATTGTATATTGATGTCAACCCTTAGTGATTGATTTCAATCCTTGGAGAAAGTCTGGTAGCGAATTCCGGTAGCACAAATGTTTGGATAATGGACCCAAGGTTGTTTCATGTATAACGGTATTAGTTTTAATATATTTTAAGGTAAGACTATTCTAGATGGATATTACATCTCATTCCATTTCCGGTGGTATGTGGAATGTCACATAACTCCTCACAGTTAGGGAGGTATGACCATGAGAAGTTGGAGAACCCAGATTTGGGTAATGAACCCAAGTTTGTTTGATGGATAATGGTATGAGTTTTAATATATTTGCAGGTAATACTATTCTATATGGATAGTACATGTCATTTAATTTATAGTGGTATGTGGAACGCCACATAAATCCTCACGGTTAGAGAGTTATGGACATGTGAACTTGGAGAACCCTCATGAGTCATCTAGAAGCCCCAAAAGGTCCAAGTTGTCAAAGTGGTTTAAGAGATTTTAGAAGGTAAATAATAAAGTGAAGTGATGATTGTACTATAATTCAAAGTGAATACAAAATAAATTATTTAAATAATAAATTTAATGAAGAAATTAGAAGTGGGTTAACCCTAAAATAAGGAAAGTGGGTTAAGATGGTTAAATGATAACCCCTTGAGGAAGCTACATGAAAGTATAAATAAGAGGAAAGGCTCTCTAATTTTAACCACACTTGAGAATATTGAATATATATAGGTGACTGAGGCAACTAAAGGATATCTAAGCCGAATTTCAGAGGGAAGGTGAAGTAAAGAAGGCCAAAATTCAAGGGAGGATAAATTCTTTTGATGATGCTTTCTAAGGCATGTTATTTACAGGTCATCTCACCATTTTCAAAATAACAATTTTTATAGAATGATTTAGATCGTAAAATTGGGAGGCCATTGAGGAAACATATCCAAGTAGATGTGATACAAATTTCAGCTAGTGGTTCGTTGGATTTTTGGAGTTACACACCATGGAAAATAGGGTTTGTGGCTAGTCCTGAAACTAGTCTAAAATAGGTGTTTCAGGTAAAAACGTCATAACTTCTTCATAACAGATCCAAATTTAGTAAGACCAAATTTTTTGTTTAGAGTACAATCTATAGTATTCTGTGTACACTTTTAAGATCCATACAACAAATATTCTGTGTGGGGAACGCTCTACACTTTTTCTCTCTAAAATAAGCCATAATTCAACAAGGTATGCCATTTTTGCTATAACTCCTTTTCTAAGAGGTTCCAAGTAGTGAAATTTGGAGGAATTGCATAAAATAGACTGAAGAACACTATGTAACATTTTCAGATATGTATTCATTACATGTACATAGTATGGTTATTGCAAGTTATGGTTGTTGACTATTCCAAAATTAGTCATGTGAGACTAAAGTAAAGTTTGATAAAATGCTAGTCTCTTGTTGTTAAAGTTAAGGAAGGTTTTCAAGTATGTGATCATATACACCAGGTCTATTACAGAGTTACAAATCAGATTTGGATGATGAAATTGATGAGGGATTTTGGTTGAGGTATATTACAGATAGAGGTTGTATAACAATGAGGTTGTGGCACATGGTTTGATGTAAATGTTTATGGTATTTGGCTATGGATAGTGTGATGTATTGCTAGAGAACTTTTGATGGTTATATTGGTATATGTATTTGGTATATGGTTGAGTTACATGTTGGGTACATGGTTGAGACAAGTAGTTGATGAGTTGGCACATACATGAGGTATATAGTTGATGATGTTGGTAAATCTTGATGAGTCATAGTTTATGTGTATTTGATGCATGATTGGTACATATTCGGTGCATGGTTGATGCACTCATTGATGGTACAGGTTGGTGCATGGTTGATTCACTTGTGTATGGTACAGGCTGATTACAGGTTGAGGTATAGGTTGGTGCATGGTTGATGCACTTGTTTATGGTACAAGTTGATTACAAGTTGTTTGGTATAGGTTAGTGCATGGTTGATGCACTTTTTTATGGTACAGGTTGATTACAAGTTGAGGTACAGGTTGATGCATGGTTAAGGTTATTGGTATAGGTTGTTTGGTGTAGGTTTATTGGTACAAGTCATTTGGTGTAGGTTGATTGGTACATGTTTACAACAGTATCTCACAGTGATAGTGTGACAATGGCTCCATCATTCTACTTCTACGTCAAGGAGGTTGGACAGGGCAAGGACAAGTGGTTGTAGCCACCTTCCGGTTGTATCCAGAGAACATAGGGGGTTGTATCCTCCTTTTGGTTGTAGCCAGAGAATTGGGGAGTTGGAGCTTTCCTTAGGTTGTAGCCTGAGAAACTAGGGGGTTGGAGCCTCCTTCCAGTTGCAGCTACAAAACAAAGGAATTTGATTCTTCCAATGAATGTAATTCTTAAAGACATATAAGAAAAAGAAGTCTGTGGTTTTCTCCCGCTTTAGGTTTCCACATAAAACACTGGTGTACTATGTATGTGTATGATTTCTCATTTGTTGATTGTTTATTTACTCTGCAACTATTAGATGATACTGCTACATTGATATAACACTTTCATTTTATGGTGAAAAATGATTAAATTTATCTATTACTAATTCACACCCCCTCTCAGTAATCCAACAGTTAATCATTACATAGGGTCTTATATTTTATGTTCTGTAGTGATGGATCATGTACGTGTTCCCGAGAACACAAATTTGTTCATTTTGGGGTCTCGAAGTGGAAAAAATCAGAACTTTTGAATGAAAAAGATATAAAAGTAGATCTTATTTTTCAAAAATGGTAATATCCTTGGTGCAAGAAGAAAAAATTGATTTTTATAATCTCTGTATAATATTTACTCGATCATGTTCTCCTTGTTCTTCCAAACAATCTTGATTCCTTTCCGTACACACTAGTGCTAGATTAGAACAAATATGTTGAACAAAATAATTTTCATGTTCATGTAAAACTTGCTTGATCAAGATAAGAAAAATATTACTGATTTTACGGGACCATGTGTTATGGTTCAAATTAGTAGGAAACACTATTTTCTATAGGATTCACTCAGAATAGTATCCAATTTTTTCTTTCTCATTCTTTCTTTTCGTAGTAGTGTGAAAAGAAGGAAGGTTTGTCTTCAAGTTGTTCAAGATAAAATAGTGGGATAGTGGTGTTGAGTCTCTTGACCTTTTGGTAAGTTATTATTCATAAGTCGGTTCTCCTTCCAGATGAGGGTAGGGATATAACTCAGTGGTGAAGTATCACCTTGACATGATGAAATTCATCAGTTTGAGCTTGATTATCCCTAAACCTAATGTGAACCCTTCCATCAAACATTTTTTTGTTTTTATCTTATAGCTCTCTTTACTCCAGACGCTCGTGTCATTTACACAAGATCTTTTTTATGGTATTTAATGATATTTATTTTCCCTATAATTGGGGTAAAGAAGAAATGAAATGACCAAAATGGAGTTGGCTATTGAAATTGGAAGTTATGCAAATTGTCATAATGAACAAAAATGGTTTATGTTCATTTCATTAAATAAATATTTATCTTTATATCATGTGAGTTGAGTGGTTGGTATGAGATTTCCAATTATATTAAATCAAGATTATACAATATATTTATTCTATTCATTGGTATGAAAAAAACGGGTAAAAAGAAATGAAAAAAAGAAGATCCTGGATAGTGAAATTTGAAGAGATAAAAAGTTATCAATTTCTATGCAATCCATGGACCGAATCCAATTTGGTGAGATTTTTAATTCAAATCCTTTCACACTAGGAGTGCCTTATAAATATATTTGACCTTAGAATTCTCAATACGTTTCTTTACGCGATCTACGTAAAAGAAATCCATATTTTTTGGTCAAAGGTATAGTAGTACTTACATTATTGGTCCTCACATATCACTTCAATAGTAAAAGTAGTAGGATAGATAGAAAAAAATTCTATTTGATGAAACTATTTCCTATACATATAAACATTTTGGAACTTGGAAATGAAACATCGGAAGAATATTTAAAACCTTTCACTAAAAATTGGTTGATATTTCCGCATATTTTCTTGCCTTTCCAATTGAAAAGATATTATAATCGATCCATAGAACATTCATATCCCATTAGTGTCAATTAAAGATATGACAGGAACATGAACAAGAAGGATGAGAAAGATATTCCCTCAATATTGATTGTTATATGAATATATTCTATAAAATGGATGAGAATATATCATGGAAATTGACCTTTCAATTTCAATTGGTAGATTCTCATCCATTATTATTTATTTTGCGTTTTCATCGAGAGAATGGATTGATTCAATTTTCATCATATTTCGATAAAGAATATGCGGAGTTCTCTACGAGAGAAATCAATAAATGAAATACAAAAGATGTCTTTCACATCACAATATATGAATTAAACCCATTGTTCCTTATGGTAGTTCCAAAAAAGCGTATTTCTAGATCCAAGAAAAAAATTGGTAAAAATGTTTGAAAGGGAAAAGCATATCGGGCCACAATAAAAGATTTTTCTTTAGCTAAGTCTATCTCCACCGATCATTCAATTTTTTTTATTGCATATCCAATGATGATTCCTATGGATCATCCAAATAAAAATTGACATCAATTGATTTGGATGATCTATGGAACAACAGAAGCGAATATACAAAAACACCCTCCAGGACCCTAGAGAACGGTGATGTGAAAAAAAATCATTTTCTTCGGGCTCTCCCAAGGGTGGTCGTATGAAAGGGACATGGTCATTAATTAATTCCACTACATTACTTCCCTTCATCCAATCTAGAGAAATGGGGAATTTCTCCACTATTCCTCTATCCATTCCTCCTTCCCACTGGAAAGGGATTAGAGTTCATCTTTTTTTACAAGGATCCTGAATGAAATTCAACATTACCATTATGCTACATTTCCGGTAGCTCAACCTTATCAACATCCCAATCCATCCATTCCAATCTGAAACTAGGATAAAACATATTTATTATTTCTTATAAATAATGGCACATAACCTACATAATCATGCATGTGAATGATATTATTTAATTATGGAATCACTCGTGCATTTCATAATAGATTCAAGTTTTTTCTCTAAGGCGAATAATTAGTATTTCGTAGTTTCAAATATCTTGATTCATCCTTCTTCTACTTTTTCTCCTCCCAATGAATCATCTCTTTATTGGGTTTGAACCCATTCTTTCCCTCCTTTTTGGTTGGATAGAAAAGAGTGAGTACTCAATCCTTTAGGAGAACTCAAAGTAATCATCTTTCTTCATATCTCTACCATTTATAATGTGTAATTCCCAAAACCATTATGGTAGAGATACATGAGCTGACCAAAATATAGATGCGTAATCTAGTGCAACTTTTTATCCTATTGATTAAACCCCTTTCTACATCTCAGTAGCTCAAAATAGGATCAATTCATTAATTAGCAACATGTATATGGTAATATTAGCTCGTATGTAATATTATTGCGAGCTATCAATATATTTGTATGTATCCCCTAAAATTGAAAAGTACAATAGGATATTGGAGAATAATCATACAAGAGATCTCAGAAACATAGTTTCATTCTAGATATGTATATGATAAAATCATCCAGATTGGAAAGTGATTATATAAAAATGTATCTCTCTTTATTGTTTGGAATATAGCTACTCTGATTCTTCCCATCAGGAGAAAAAATTGATAGATATTCTTTGTCCGATAACGCATGTGACTATTTCCCCATTCTCTCTTGGAGCAATGGGATCTGAACCCACGACTTCCATCACCCTAAGATGGAACACTACCAAGTTACACCATGCTCCGTTATAACCATCAACCAACATAAAATCGATTCAAATTTCAATTCCCGAACTTCTATTTTATTTGGACATCTATTATTATCACATATTACTCCCTTTGCTAGACACGTTCCATAACATTGATGATCTTGTGTAAATAAGCTAGTGTGGTCCCTATGAAGCCGCCATGATGAAATTGGTAGATACACTTCTCTTAGGAAGCAATGCGAGAGAATCTCGGTTCAAATATGAGTGGCGACATTTTTCCAAGAAGATCTCATCAATCACTTCTTTCTATGTAGCAATATCTGTTCAATCTATTTCCATTGTGATAGATCAATCTTGTCTTTCCATCATAGATCTCATTCGGGAGTAAATTGAATAAATTGGTTTTATTATGATATTCATCACTTTAGAACATATATTGGCTCACATCTCTTTTTCTCTCATTTTGGTTATCACTCTCATTTATTGGGGAACCTTAGTTTATCGAATTGAAGGATTAAGTAGTTTGGGAGGAAAGGGAATGATAGTTACTTTTATTTGTACATCATGATTATTAATTAATCGTTGTCTTTATTCAGGACATTTACCGTTGATTAATTTGTATGAATCATTCATGTTTCTTTCCCGGAGTTCCTCTGTGGTCCATATAGTTCTAGAAGTACAAAATTGAGATGATCGGTAGTTAGGTGTAATCATCGCACCAAGTGTTATGTTAACTCATGGTTTTTCTACTTTAGGCCTTTTGGAGGAAATGCAATGATCTGAAATGTTAGTACTCATGCTACATTCTCATTGGTCAATGATGCATGTAAGTATGATATTGTTCAGCTATGAAACCCTTTTATGTGGATCCCTAGCATCAATATCTCTTCTAGTGATTATGTCTGGAGTAAATAGACATGTTATTTTTGGTGCGATGGACAATTTATTTTCCCGATTCATTCTTCCCAATGACAATTTTTATCACATGAAAAACAAAAAAGTGATTTACAATACACTTTTGATTTTTCATCAATGAATTATCATAAATGTCAATTGATTCAACAATTAGATCATTGGAGTTATTGTGTGATTGGTCCTAGTTCTTCTCTTTCAACCATAGGTACTCTTTTTGGAGCAATATGGGCCAATGAAGCATGGGGATATTATTGGAGTTGGGATCCAAAAAATACTTGGGCATTAATTACTTGGACCATATTCGCAATCTATTTGCATACTAGAATGAATAAGGGTTGGCAGGGTGAGGAACCGACAATTATGTCTTCTTTAAGATTTTTATAGTTTAGATCTGTTATTTGGGGGTTGATCTATTAGGAATAGGGTTACATAGATATGGATGGTTGGAACCATAAATGGAACAAATTACCGAAGGGAAAAGAAAAGGACATATTCAATCTAGTTCCTTTATGTAATTGATAAGTGACATCAATAACTATTCCAAGTTATTTCAAAGATTGATTATAGAATGATGGAATCACTACTTGAAATAACTTGAAATATATTTTCTCAAAATAAAAGAGAGAATTGAATTGTTGATTCGCTCCATTCCATTCATTTCTCAAAAGAGAATTGGATCCTATTAATTAGATTATATAGATAACAAGCTATTTGGAAAGTACAAAAATAATACTTTTCCATTCATTTCATGGACGGAAGGATCGAGATGAACTAAATTCTATCCCATCATATAATAGAAAGAGGACTGGACCAGGATAAGCATCAATACCTATTATGGGTAGAAAGAGACAAAGCGGGATAAAAATATCTCTTGGTCTAGAATTTGTTAAATAAGGGTTCGTCACATTTTCAAATTATATAGAATATTCGACGTAACATAGACAACAAGTGGATGGGATTGAATATTGTTACAATTTATTCTATTGTAGTCCACATGATTTTATATGAAAGGTCGAATAATATTTATAAACAATCATTTTTCTTGGGAAAAAAATATCATCGATTCTGCCATAAAACCATTGATTTTTGGAAACGCAAGAGAAGCCATTGAAAAACTAATGGACATAGTGTTTTAGGTATTAGTATATCCCTACCATTTATTTCATCAATAATAAGAGTACGTATCCTATCATCACTTGTTCCCGCTAAGAATGAAAATGCCACACCAATTGATTAATGAAATATCATTTGAAGATGGATCCATTGAGACCTGTATATGCCATGGAACCAACAATTACAAAGCCCATATGAGATATTGAAGACTATACTCCTTTTCCAATTCTGTTGACCTAGAGAAGTTGGAGCTGCATAGATGATTTGAACCACTCCTATCATTACCAACCGCGATGAAAATAAATATCAAATGAGCAAGAGGTAGAAATTCCATGTTTGGATTAACCCATATCCTCCCATTTTCAATGGAACTCTGGCTACTGAAGCATACATTTACTATAATTCACTTTCCCATGAGTATCACATAACTAGGTATGTAAGGAAAAAATGGTGATTTGATTGCATACATGATGAAGAACCCTAAATAGAATATTATTTCCAGTATTACGAAATACTATTTCTTATCCAATATTCCTGAACCTAATGTTGGTCTATCAGATCCCTAGAGACCCATACTAATATTGGTCTATCGAATTGGAAATGGTACCGGATGGAATGTATAGGTAATGAAAAGAAGTTATTACCTAAAGTATACTATTGAATCAACTCATTCCCTCCATCTATGGGTGGGAAAATAATGGGATTAAGGGACCTACATATATGGGCAAAATAACAAATATTGTTGATAGAGCCAAGGTAATTCACTTATTATAGAAGACACTTTCCATCTCTCTATAAAACCCATACTTGAGATATTGGATCAAGTATGGGTTTTTATTAGTGGAGAAAAAAAAGAACGAAAAAATATGAGATGGATTTAGCCTTTTTTATTTTGCATATTCATCAATAATCTAGACTCATCCTGCGTGTTGTCTCATGCCATAAATAAACACGTACACTCAAGAAATATGTTGGACAAGTGGATTCACACTGCTTACAACCTGCGCAGTCTTGGTTCTTGGAGAAGAAGAAATTTTCTTATCTCTACATCCTTCCCAAGGTATCATTTACAATACATTTGTGGGACAAGCTCTTACATAGTGGGTACAACCAATACATTTATCATGAATTTTGACCAAATGTGCCATTAGATTTCCATTAGTTAGTAAAAAAATTTCATTTTGATAAGATCATATATAGCTAAATTTTCTAATATATGTCCAATAAAGATGGCTAAAAACGAGATATTATGAATATAAAAGAATCAATAATTATACTATCAATTCTATTTGGAACCAATATGTTAAGATTCTGTATTTTTTCAATGGGATAGATATTTGTATCATTTTGATCCCTCTAGATCACCTCGAATATGATCCAATCATGACAGTTCATTTTCATAATGAGTTTAATATGGATCAATCATGGTTTTGATCGATCATAATACTATAGATATTTCGATAGATTCTAGTCATATAGAATAGATGATGAAATATTGTAACTGCAAAGAGTATTCTGTTTATTATTGATGTAGTATTCATTAGATCAATCCCCTTTTGTGGCTTGATCATGTCGGGTATTGTAAATGACCAAATCCCCTTTTGCGAATTGGTCAAACCCTAATTGTAATAGGCTAAATTAGAAGTCAACCCCCATAATATATTAAAGTGGTTATAACCACCCAGAATGAAAAGTTGGCCCTGCCAGTGAAAAGACACCTCAGTTCAACACCTTCCAGATTGTATAAATAAGAGAGCCTAGCACCTCATTTGTTCACTCACTCACTTGTTCATCAGAGCACAAGTTTGGAGCTGCAGTTGGAGAAGAAGGAAGAGAGAGAGAGGCACATACTTGGGATAATACTTTATGTATTGTTTGTTTTATTCTCTTGGCATTGTATTGGCTATCTATATTAAGGAATTGTTTGTTGGGTTTTCTCACCCATGAGGGTTTCATAGGATAAATGATGTGTCTCTTGTGATTGTGTATTTCTTAGTGATATTATCTATGCTATGGTTATCTAGTGAATTTAAAAGAAACCTAATAATATCTTAAACCTTAACATGGTATCAGAGCTAAGATTAAGAGAGCATCTTTCACAAGAAGAAGAAAAACATCATTGTTGCCGCACATGAAAATTAGGGATTTTATTGAAGAAGGTTTTCAACCTTAAAGTCATCTAGAAAAGTGTGCCCTATCCCAAGGAACTCTTTAGCACCTTCAACGCACCTTTTCAGTGGGTATATCTCTCAGAAATCGAAACCCTAGCTTTTACTGGTGTTATTGGATAAATCCGTAAGTGCGGACACAAACCGATCTCCCTAGATCCACCTGGATCTAGAACAAAGCAAGACAGAACATGACTCTTTCCCTAGATTTCAACTATTGAATTAAATAGGAGGAAAGAACAAAGAACATACCTTATTATCACTTCCTTTGATCTTTGTTTCTCCTGCTTCACTCCAGTGCTCTTGTGCAGCCAAGATCAAGACAACACAAACCAACCAAAGTGAAGAAAGCACAATTTATTCAACAGTCAATATATGTATATGATCAAGGAGTTATACAATAAAGTGGACTTAGCTTTATGGGAAAGGGACATATTATTGTATCATATTAATGGAAAGTAAAGATTACAACCTAAGCCTTGATGTTGCAAACTTCCTTTCGATGGCCCTTGGCTTCGACACACACACTTGCTCACTTGCATGAAGAAGATCAACTCCTTTGGATGAACTTGCCGGAGTCCCCTGGTTGCTGTAGCATCAGTCCTTCACACAATTCTTTCACTAATTATCCAATGAATCTTGCTTCTCTTTGCTTGCTTAACCTTTTCCATGAGAATTCCCTCAATATATAGGAGAGAATGAATTAGTTACTTGGATAAGAATGATCCCAAAATATCAGGGAATCCAGTACTATGATAACCATTTGAATGCCATCTCATCCTTCTAGAAGATTCCCTTCTAGAAGCATCGAGAATTCATATTTTTCCTTGCTTTAGAAAGAGTTCGCACCCTAGCAGTTCAACACAATGCAAACTTGTCGCACCCTGGATTAAGGCAGCCTGCGAGAATCATGCATTCTCGTAGGCATATATACTAGTAGCCTGCGAACAGTCCTCAAAAATGTGATTTCTGGAAAGAGATGAAGGTAACTTTTCTCAGGAGAAAGTTCTAATGAATAGCCTGAATACACCATCATCAATACATCATCATGACGACCAAAATCATGGGTAACAGAATGCCCCCCAAAGTATGAGGTTAGAACTAGTGATAGCCGAAATAATTTGTACGTTGCATGTGTGTGTTGGGAACCAGGAGCACACCTAATCGGAAACCTGCGAACAACCAAGAATCTGCAGAATATCATATATACCAATACTGAGGTAGGAATTCCCATACTCAGATCATAGACTGGTGACAATTGCAGACCTGAGTCATGGCCACCAATCATACACTGTGGATCCATGCCGTCAAAATATAGCATAGCCACCGAAATACACTGTGAATCTATGCGAGAAATTTCAAATCAAGACGACATAGCCACGAGACATACACAGTGGATCTATGTGTCACAAATTATACATACTCCATCGCAACTTGGACAAACATGATATCCAGGGTCTTCAATCTTGTTTCCCAAAGTACGAATCTAACCATGTGATTACATGTGTTGAAGTCGAACATGGCAGAAACCACTTGATTACCGGTCATTGATGAAACCATTAACAAGTGCGAGGAAAATCACCATTGATGTCAATGACTCCCAAGGTACCCTAGTACAATCCATCGAGTGTGAATGAATGAGTTGAAGTCGAACATTCGATGGAATCTTTCGATCAGGGGTCAATGATGTAAACCCACTGTCGAAAGTGAGGAAACCTGTCATTGAGGCATGCAAGCTCCAAGGTACCAAATAATTTCTAAGTCTTGATTCTAGATAATGAGCTGAAGTCGATGGAACAAAACTCATCACAGGAGGGCCTTGATGTATCCCCCATCAATGACACGAAATGAGTAACAGATTTTGAAGGTGAAACAGAGTATTATGCAAATTGAACCGGACACAGGGAAGGCCGACACAGAGAGAATGGACAACTGCAGATGGCCGACTCAATATAGGTTTCATATGGAATTCTCTTGAACATATGAATGACACAACCAATGATTTGGCAACATTGACTCAAAGACGACACAGGGAATGACCTTGTAGCAAATCAAATGAGAGGCAAATGGATTTCCCAAACCGGCTTCAAATGATGAATAGGGGGTGTCATGTTCAAGAGCGACACTTACTGCCAATTAATACGAAGATGAAAACATATCCCTTTCCCAAATTTCCCCCCAC
>ML828583.1:59489-75260 GCA_009831015.1 Picea engelmannii | reverse complement strand
GTTCCAGGTTTGATTAATTAAGTTGATAATATTCAAAGTTGCACATGACAAGTTGATAACTACCCCATTACAAGTAAACACTATAGTTAAGATAACAATCCTTGAAAAGTATTATACTTGGTAGCATGTGAGCATATTGAGATAAATGCTTAACGTAATCATTTGCCTAATACAACTAACATCTCCTCTAGGAGAAACCTCTTGTGTTAGTTCCAGGTTTCCATGGAGAATGTTTGATCACAACACTATAAGAGTGTTGACCTCATTTCATATTCTATTTCTTACTTTTGATCTCTACCCCAGACATATCACAAGTGATAGCTCTAAAAGAGATACTGTGATGATTATTCATGCTATTGTTATCTACTATTATCAAAAGAGTATTATTCATGATTTTTTTTTTGTTGACCTTGTTTCAGGTCACAAGTGATAACCTTGAGGAAGCTATAGTGAAGGTTGCAAAAGGAAACATATTAGATGAGACGTGAAGCAAACTATGTACATGACCATATACACTCATGTACCAAAAAAGATAAAGAAGAAGCTATCTTTTGAGATTCAAAGTATCTCATATGAAAATTTATTGTGAGTAGAAGGCTCCAAAGATGACCGAACATTAGAACAATAACTCACAATAGAATTGTTCAAAGGGTAATGGAGCCACCTTGACTGGAAGCAGAACTCGCTTGAAATCTAACTCAACTTTTCATATTTAGAATTGGTATTCAACACCAAGTATACCCTGTAAGAGATGATGAAGTCCTTGTAGACTTAGAAGAAATCGAGAGTAAGCCTGATCTCATAAAGGATCATATGAAGAGAAAACTTCCAAGACTGGGAGACAGATGCCATGAGAAGACTAGATCGTAGCTTCAGAAACTTTTAGAAGATATGAAATCTCTTGGGAAGATTCCCTTGTTTCAGTAACAGAGAAGGAAGCCAGTCAGAAAGACTAGGATATGGATTCTTCCGTGAGACTAGAAGAGAAGTCAATATTGACTTCCAAGATTGATCTGTATAGATCAAGAATGTTGTAGATGTACAAATCCTGATGTGTGTCCAGAGGATTCTCCCAGCAAGAGGGAGAAGACTATGACAAGACACTTATTGAAGAAATAGTTCCAGTATTTATGAAGACAACCATAACAACCATGATTCATATATAGTATGAGATGCAGGGAAATCCCCATATTTAAAATTGAGTGGCAGTTGGTGCATTACATTAGTTGGTCATGGAGACATGACTACAATGAAAGATAGTGTTACCTCCATGAAAGAAGAAGAGCTATCTTCAGTATCATTTATTGAGCCACTCTCAGTTTCAGATGAAGTTGTTTCCATGATGGAGTAGAAGAGTTACTCCCAGATTTCAGCAGTCATAGTGAGAATGGAGAAACCATTCTCAAATTTAGAGTAGGTGCAGGTGCAGAGTCCCAGTTCCATAAGGAACAGTTGCAGGAAGAGAAGAGGACATACTCTCTAGCAATGAGACAGATAGTGATTTGCAAATAACACATAGAGCTAGCACATGATTGTGCAAATTGAGTTGTAGTTGAGAAAGTGTACCATATTGGTACAATGTAATGAGAAAATTTTATTTGAAGATAGAAGATAGAAAGACTTATGTCTGCCAGTTGAAGGAAACTATGTACGTGTTGAAGCAAGCTCCTAGAGCTTGGTATGGAATAATTAACAGTTTCCTGACGAGCTTGGGATTTACCAAGAGTAAAGTTGATTCTAACCTTTATCTCAAGGTTATGAATGATGAGCCAATGATGTTAATACTATATGTAGATGATGTATTCTTGACAAGATGAAGAAAATCTCATCACAGATTATAGAAGAAGCTCGCTACAGAGTTTGATGGAAGACCTAACATTATCTCTTAGGTATTGAAGTTTGGTAGAACACAGAGAAGATCTTCCTTAACCAAGGGAAGTATGCAGTTAAAATGAAGAGGTTTGACATGTTGAAATGCAAATCCATGTACACACCCATGGAAACAAAGTTGAAGCTCCTGGTAGATACCTCGTCATAATTGGTTGATGCTACTCTATACAGACAAATTATTGGTTAAGTGATGTATCTGACGAATACCAGGCTAGATATATGTTTTTCCTTGAGTTAGTATCTGGTAGAACCCATACATGTTCACATCGTTGTTGCAAAACATATGATGAGATACCTTAAGGGTATGTTGGATTTCGGTCTCTATTATACTAGAGATCATGACTTTAGATTGAGTGGTTACACCGATTCAGATTGAGATGGAAGTGTTTCTGCTAGAAAGAGCACTTCAGGATGTTGTTTCAGTCTGAGGTCAACCATGATCTCATGGCAGAGTAGGAAGCAATTCAACATTTCTCCAAGCACGACAGAAGAAGAATACATTGTTGCATGTTCTGCAAGTTGTGAAGCCGCATGGATTTAGATGTTGTTGATAGATCTATTTGATCTAGATATGGAATCCACCATGATCCTCTGTGATAACCAGAGTTGTATGTGATGATGTGCTAGCTTAATTGATGTGATGATGTGCCTGCTTAATTGTTGTGATGATGTGACAACTTAATTGTTTTGATGATGTGCCAGCTTAGTTGCTGTGATGATGTGCCAACTTAATTGTTGTGATGATGTGCCAACTTAATTGTTGTGATGATGTGCCAACTTAATTGCTGTGATGATGTGCCAATTTAATTTCTGTGATGATGTGCCATCTTAACTATTGTGATGCCAGCCTTGTGCTAATGATCTGCCAAATTAATTGTTGTGATGATGTGCTAGCTTAATTGCTATGATTATGTGCCAACTTAATTGCTGTGGTGCCAACCGCGTGCTGATGATGTGTCAGCTTAACTGATGTGATGCCAAAATCGTCCTGATGACATGCCAACCTCTTGTTGTGATGCGAGCTTCGTGTTGTGATGCCAACTTTGTGTTGTGATGCCAACTTTGTGTTGATGATATTGTGCAGCCAGCTTCGTGCTATGATGCCAGCCTCATGTTGAAGACTCTCAGCCTAGTGCTGATGTTGATGATGCTCCAACCTTCATGCTATGATGTTGTTGTTGTTGATGATGCTCCAGCCTTTGTGATGTGATATTGTTGGTGTTGATGTTGTATCGGCCTAGTGCTTTTATTGATGATGATGATGCATTAGTGTTATACTAATCCATGTTGATGCAGTTGATGATGATGCATTAGTGTTATACTAATCCATGTTGATGCAGTTGATGATGATGATGTCACTTCAACCTCTTATTGAAGATGATGATGATGATGCCACTTCAACCTCTTGTTGAATATGATGATAATGATGCCACTTCATCTTATTGCTGAAGATGATGATGATGATGCAACTTCAACTTCTTGCTGAAGATGATGATGATGATGCCACTTCAGCTTCTTGCTGAAAAAGATGATGATGATTTTATTTCATTTTTCATACCGAAGATGATGATGTTACTTTATGCTCATGATGAATATGTTGATGATGTTACCTTAGCCTCATGTTGATGAGGATGATGATTCCATTCCATCTCCCTACTATGAATGATGATATTGATGATGAGAAAAAATTTCGATGATTTATAGATATGCTAGTCAGTGTTCCAAGATGTTGTTGATGATGCTGCCCTCTCTCTCGCCTGATGCTCTTGTAGAATAACCTTATTGTTAAGGGGGAGTGTTGAAATATTGTAACTGCAAAGAGTATTCTATTTATTATTGATGCATTATTCATTAGATCAATCCCATTTTGTGGATCGATCATGTCGGGTATTGTAAATGACCAAACCCCTTTTTGCAGATTGGTCAAACCCTAATTGTAATAGGCTAAATGAGAAGTCGACCCCCATAATATATTAAAGTGGTTATAACCACCCAGAATGAGAAGTTGTCCCTGCCAGGGAAAACACACCTCAATTCAACACCTGCCAGATTGTATAAATAAGAGAGGCCAACGCCTCATTTGTTCACTCACTCACTTGTTCATCAGAGCGCAATTTTGGAGCTGCAGTTGGAGAAGAAGGAAGAGAGAGAGAGGCGCATACTTGGGAGAGGACTTTCTGTATTGTTTGGTTTATTCTCTTGGCATTGTATTGGCTATCTATATTAAGGAAGTTTTTGTTGGGTTTCCTCCCCCATGAGGGTTTCCCAGGATAAATGATGTGTCTCTTGTGATTGTGTATTTCTCAGTGATCCTATCTATGCTATGGTTATCTAGTGAATTGAAAAGAAAACTATTAATATATTAAACCTTAACAATAGATACATATTTTGAGATATACCCATCATCTTTTTGGATAGGAATAAATATACCGATTCATAATCTATAGATCATATATACAATACTCTATCACCATTTCGACAAATAAAATTGATCAATACAAGCTGATTGTATGTTACGATGTCAGTAGTTGATGAAATAGTTTCTTTGATGGCTGCAATAGCTTTAACAAAGATCGATAAGATATCCCCCTTACTCGCCTACTATATTCTAAGATAATCCGAAAATGATATTGGATTTGAATCGACTGCATGTAATATTGGCGAAACATAAGTTCTATAACCATGGTCTGACTCGTACCTAGATAAATACCAATAGATAATGAAGAAAACACCTCAAACTCGAATAAGGGCATGCTCTAGCATAATAGATGAACTCCTTATACCTATAACATCCCTCTCTTGCAAGCACATGTTATCGACTTATTCTTTGAGGACACTTGTGTGCAAGTGATCCGGTTTTAATATATGTTTTTTGTTTCGCTTATCGATTCTTATGATAATGTTGATGGATTATGATGTTATGTTATTTGATATCTATGTATTGACATATGCTATTGACGGGTTTCCCCTAAGTGTGCAAGACACTTGACATATTGAGGATGTTAATGGCATCAATGGACCTCCTTGGACTTCGGATCGAGTCAATGAGTGGATTGTATTGGTTTGAGTATTTCCTTTATGCATATGTGACATATGATTGGGTATATTATGATCTTGTTTATGGATCATTGACAGTGTTTCAATGATGGATGCAGGCTGAAGATTTCTTGCTAATATGACTCACATAAGGAGTAAAGGGTCCATGCATAGCAACCAGATATTGAGGGAGAGGTGTGGAAGCATCCATGAAACAACCTACTAGCACTCTCGCCGTGGCTCGAATTGTAGGTTAACGATTACCTAGTTCGTGATATCCACGATGCCGTGAGGGAAGATTGAGACAGTCGCTCATGAAGATTCTAAAGGGCACATAATAAGGCAGGGTCCTTATTCCTTAGAATACCTTAGTCTCTCACAAGGTCACTTGAATGGAGTGTTCACTCCAGGGTTGGACAACTACCAAAACCAGTCAAAGGCGAGTGGCACCCTTGGAGCACAGAGTGTGTCTTGAAGGGCACGCCGTGAAATTTAAAATTTGAATCAAAGGTGAGTGGCAACCTTGGAGCATAGAGTGCGTCTTGAAGGGCACGTCGCAAAATTTAAAATATGAATCAAAGGTGAGTGGCACCCTTGGAGAACGAAGTGCGTCTTGAAGGGCACACCGCAAAATTTAAAAAAAAATGAGTCAAAGAATCAAGGTGGCTTAGAAAACTTTGAGCGAATGTTAAACCTTGTAAAATCTTGAGCACTGTAGAATTAATTAATTTAAGAATGAATTTATTAATCATAATCCCTAATGGTCCAAGGTTTTGCAAATAAAAATTTAACTAAGCCTAAGTCTAAGTTAGTGAGAAGACTAAAAACTAAAATTTTTAATTAAATAATGAGGGGATGAAATAAATCAATTTAAGAATCAATGAAAATAAAAATAAATCTAAAAGAGTGATTTATTACACTTGTGCAAGTAATTACCAAATTGGAATTTAAGGTAAAATGGAATAAAGCTAAAGGAATGGGTATGCATAGAAAGGAATCTAGACTCTAGTCTAACTAGAGAACATTCCTATTTTAACTCAACTCAATTTTAGAAAGGCATCAGTCATTAATTGGGAATAAAGGGAATAAAGGGAATAAAGGGACAACTAGGAGTGATTTTAGGAGCACTTTTAGGATGGGTGAGGGAAATTGACTTTTAATTAAATTAAATTATGGATTTACTTGTGCAATTAAGGGAACAAGTGAAAAGTGTATGGGGGGAATAATTCCTAATCATTTTTTTTAAAATGAATTAAATGTGCAAATGGAAAGGTGTCACTAAGGAAATTATATAAAACAAATGGTTGAGAGGAGAAAAGGATCACATTGGTTATGAGTAAGGTTATGCTACATAAATTCTGACTGGTTTTACTTGTGAGAGTTTGGATACCCAACTTGAGAGAGAGAGTGGTGGCTCTACCTTGTGAGGTGAGTTGGGAGCTAGAGGATTTTGGTTGGGTTTGTGTGTGGCCCCTTTGTGGCTCGGGGGGATAAGGGGGAAGAAGAGTACCCCTAGCATTGGCTGGGAGGTACCGGTAAAGTCTCAATGGTTAGCAAGCAGACAAGGGAAGGGAATACCAGTTTCCAAGGATCTTCATCAAGCCTATCTTCGTCGGTCATTGTATTTTCATTTGAGTTTGAATTGTATCAAGTTTTTGTTGTATGTATGGTTTTTAGAATTATTCTGTTGATTGATGGACTTACGAAGCTGTGTGACTGTTGAATTCTTCTTATGCAACTTTATAACATTTGCATCCTCTATGATTTATTAATTCTCTGTGTTTTTACCAGTAAAACCCTCTGCGTTTGCAAGTTAATTCTTTGTGTTTCTCCTTGGGGAATTTGCCTGGCGTTGGTGCATTAGCCCAACTCCTTTCTTCTTGGATTCTCTAAGTTTTTTTTAACTCTAGCATTTTTTTTTCTTGTACGAATTGCTCAACATTGGTAATATTGCGTTTTATTTCCTTCATTGCCAAGCGAATTTATACATCAGATCTCTGCATTTTTATTTGAGGAATCAAGGCTTTGTGTCTTCATTCATTTGCTCAGCAAATTTCACCGTAGTTCTCTGTGATTTGTTTCATTACCCAACAAATATCTCTCTCCTTTTTCTCTGCATTTTTATTGTGGTGTAACTTTCCAGAGTTGGGATTTCTCCTAACCTCTGCATTTTAAAACAAATCACCCAACGATTTTTCTCTTAATACCTATGTGTTTTTTTAGCAATATCACCCAACAATTTTTGAGCAAATCACCCAATGATTTTTCTCTTAATACCTCTGCGTTTTTTTACCAATACCACCCAACGATTTCTTAGCAATTCACCCAACGATTTTTCTCTTAATACCTCTTTGGTTCTTAGAAATATCACCCAACAATGTTTTAGCAAATCACCCAATGATTTTTCTCTTAATACCTCTGCGTTTTTTAGCAATACCACCCAACGATTTTTGAGCAAATCACCCAATGATTTTGCTCTTAATACCTCTGCATTTTTTAGCAATATCACCCAACAATTTTTTAGCAAATCACCCAGTGATTTTTCCCTTAATACCTCTGCATTTTTTAGAAATATCACCCAACAATTTTTCTCTTAATACCTCTGTGTTTTTGAGCAATATCACCCAACAATTTTTGAGAAATCACCCAACAATTTTTGAGCAATCACCCAACAATTTTCTCTTAATTCCTCGGTGTATTTACCAAAGTTACCTCTGTGTGTTTGAGAGTAATCATCGGTGTTTTACAGAAGCTTAATCCTCTTCATTTTACCCTGATTTCCTTTGTGTTTTTTCCTTAAGGACGCTCTATGTGTTTGGGGAGGGGGAACACCTTGTGTCTTATTGTTTTCTCTGCATTTTTACTGGTGCATTCGCTACATTTGCTGCCTCAGATTCATTTCTTGCCTCAGATTTATTCCCTATTGGGTGGAGACACCTGTACCTGCGACCTTGCTTTTTCCAATGAATTTTAAAAATACGAATGCTTACACTGCTTACGAAAACAAAGTATTAAAGATAAGGTACCATTTGCTTATTTGTAGGTTCGTCGATGAGAATTATATTTTGATATTATCATTATAATTAAATCATAATTAATTATTCATCATTACATTGTAAAGTTTTAATCGAGATGAAAAGCCATAATTATTTAGTGAAAATCATCATAGAATTGTATTTACATGAACGAGTTGAATTACATGGTACCATATATCCATTCTAGAATCCACAGACAGAGTAATAAAGATAGGTATCATTTTCTTGTCATACTTCACAACATTGAGAACCATATTTTGGTTTTGGTCTTTATCATCACAATTAAATAGTAATTATATATCCATCTTTTGTATTATTATACTTTAAACCTGAAAATCAACACCTTTTTGGACAAAGTCACCATAGCATTATATTTACATGAATTACATAATACATACATTCTCTATTTGAACTCTGGAATGCAAACAATTGTTCCATTACAAAATGACAACTTTAAGTTCATGTTGGAATGAAATCCATGGATCCCATAGAAAATGAATACCCAAAAGTTGAAATTATGTAATAGTAATATTTTTAAATATTATCATTATGGGTCCATTGTAAGTATTTTGGTTGATCTAAAATTTGGATGGTCTATCTTGGGCCTTGACTAGTGTTGTATTTGGAAACATCTTATTTATAGTTCTTTTCTTTTAAATATGGAAAGTAAATATAGCCTAACTTCTTTATGCTTATTTTCTTATTTAATTAAAGTTGTATTTACATTATAACAATGGTTTTCAATTAGACATCTAAATAGTCATAAACCTTGAAGACCTATTATCATCCCGATGATTTAATTGCCTTGTTTTTACCTTATTTATTGCCTTATTTGTTGGCACAATAATGTAGTTAGTTTCCATTCTTGGAGCCATCTTATTTATGTTTGTCATTATGACCAATATGGATGAGATACATCTAACTAGTACTACCCATTACTCGTGGAGGTCCTACATGAATACTTGTAGAGAAATAAGGGATTGTTCACGATCGTTTTAATTCTTAGATTCTATTTCGCCACTAAACTATGTTGATGTATGATTTCCTAAGTGAATAGATTAATTACGCGCATTGAATGATGTTGGTTTATGTTAAATTCATAATTTGGATCACGCACGCACCTTGAATTAATGTTGATTATTGTTGAATTCAATGGTTGATTAATCACGTGCCTTGAAGTAAAATAGATGTTTTCTTCTGTGCCATGAAAAAAATAAAGTTGATTACACTTGCGCCTTAAATTATGTTGTTATATGATTGATTTAGTAATTAAATTCTCTTGTGCCATGAACAATAATGATGTTGATTGATTGAGCTAGTTGTATTTCGACTTGATTGTGTTAGTGGGATGTAGACACCTCCTTGTTCCTCAGAACAGTCGCCAGCCTTGAGACCTTAAATTGTAAAAATCAATTGGAAGAATCCTAAGCTTGAGTGATGCTTATGTTTTCTGGAGGTCCTAACGTTGCAGGGTAGGTTGGGCGGGTATTCATTTTAATATTCAATATCTGATTGATCCTTTTTTTTGAATTTCTTCAAGTTGATTGTGATGTGCTGAGTTGCATCACTATTTATGTTTATGCGTCGCTATCCTATATGTTACTGTATTGGTTGCGTCATTATTGATTTCAATGATGAGTAGCTAGTAATGCTTATACTTATGATGTCATAGATTATGTGTTGATATGAATTTTATTGTTGATGTTAATTTCCTAATTCAAAAAAAAAAAACCTTTTGTGCTTCGCTTTCCTAGTCATAATAGAGGGGTCCTTACAATACCTTTGTCTTCTTAGATATAAAATTTCTATTGAGTTTTTTTTTTATTTTCCATTATCTAATGATCCTTTCATTATAAGATCAGAAAAAAAATGATATTTATCATCATACTTACTAGAGAGACAAAATATATATCCAGGTGGATTCATTATGTGCATGATAATTTCCAATATTCCAACTCATGATCAAATTCACTAAAAATAAAAGTGACCTTTTCTACCTCTAGCATAATCACTCTACTATAGTTATCCCTTCGGGATACATATTTTTCGATCGATCTTTTTGGAGAATTTTCCATTATTGCCTCTGCGAACATACAACTAAATAATCCCATTTTGTTACATAGGGGAGATATTGGATTATTATTTGGTTCTAAACAATTTGATCCCATCCCTCCCTATGTAAATAATCTGATAGATGTTCACAGTCAATAACATATTTACCATCTAGAAATAAGTCGAAGAACATGATGTATCGATGTATAATGAGGACCCATACTTACCATCAGGGGGTCTTTCAACAAGCATGGTCATATGTCACCCCTCTCCGGTTCGTTTTATAAATGAGAACAAAAGAATGACTAATTAGGATCCAGGATCTCTCAAAATTGGATTGGAATTGAAAAATTTGGAATTGACAGGTTTTTAGCTCACAAATACCCAATTGATTGATTAAATCATCGTAATGAAGTTTATCCCTCTTGGAGAGATAAATCAGAAGTTTCTTGCATTTTCCCAAAATTTTCCACAAACCCCTTTGGGATGAATAGTCTCTTCCGTGCAATTGTAGATGTTGGGTAAGTCTTAGGACCCGATTGGTTCAATAAAATACCTGAGATCCAACAGATCTTCTCTGTTTATTAGGAATCCGAGATGAACTAATGGAAAAATTATTGATCATAAAAAAATAAAAAAAATAAATAAAAAAAAATTCCTAGAGCTAAATGGAATTTTTTTTTCTTGAGTCAGAAAAAATAATTAGATCAATTCTTGTTAGATGATCCAAAAATAAAAATATCATAGTTTAAAAAGTTAGAATAAAATGATTATTAATTTATAATATTAAATTAATAATCTAGAACATTTGATTAATAAATGGAGACTTTTAGAAATAGAGTATTGTTGTAAAAGATATGACTTTAGAAAGGTGTCGTATCCTAGGCTCTAAATTTGGAGTATAGTTAAAAGATTGTTAAGATATCATTTATTGTAAATGGACACTTGTTTATTTAATAAGTGATCCATATCTAGAGTTTGTTAGGGAATTTAGCTTATATATATCTCATTGGAAGAGTGTTGAGTTGTTCGAGTGTGAACTCTTGCAAATTCTCATATGTAATTTCTTTTCCTATTTAATAAAAGTGTGTGTCTGAGGACACTTATGCCATTATTTTGGTATCAAAGCTCCAGTAATGCAGCTAAATTGAAGAGGAGATTATCTGATCAGAGGAAGAGATCCCAACGCTACATGCAAAGGAAAAACGTGGGTGCATACTCCGTCAGTAAATTGGTCAGTTATTGTTCAATTTTTTAAAAGGGAAAATAAATTTTATATTTTATTTCTGCAAATTATTTCATGCCCCATTGGACTCCGACAAACTGTTTTTGCAAAATTCAAATCCTCTGGAGGTAAATTGTCTGATTTAGATAATGTAATCACCGGAGATAAATTGTCTGAATTAAATAATTTAATTATCTGAATTCGATAATGCCTGCTCATGTAAATTGTCAAATTAATTCCTGGCAAAATTCAAGAGCATATTATTCCTTTCACAATCAAATTAATTGCAGCATAAACTATCTATCCATAGTAAGAAAATTGTGGGTACTTCTCCATCGATGGAAAAATCCTTCGCCAAAGGATTAGTTTACTCCATTACGAAATTTAAAATACGATTTCTGATTTATCAGTGAGTAAAGATTAGTTAAAATGGGAGGTACTCATTAAATCTCCAGTTAATGATGAGATGTATGTTCACATTGAAAATACTATTGATGCATGGTCTGCTTTGAAAGTTTTTAAGAATTTATTTGATACTCGGCTTGAATCAAAGAAATTTGATCTTCAATTAAAATTGCTCCAACAGAAATTGACTGAAGGAGGTGATGTACATGAATATATTTCCAGACTTAAGAACATTAAGCAGGAAATACTAAATGTTAGTTTTCAAGCAGTAGATGATAGTTTCATGACCATAATTTTAATTGTTGGATTTCCTTCTTCCTATACACATTTTTTGGAAACTTTACAAGTAACTGGCAAGTTAGATAAGCTTACAAGTAACTAAGTGAAATGTTATCTCAACACAACAAAACTTTTGGAAAGAAAAAGCAAGTTGGGGAAGATGTTTTCTTCACAAAAGCCAGCACAAGTAAATCTTGAAGTGATAGTTCTAGAAGCAGAGGAAGAGGATATTTTGTACAAGGTCGTGGTTGAAGCCAAAGTAGAGAAAACCATTTTTTAGACAAGAGAAATTTTCAAGGAAGAGGAAACAGTCAAGACAAAGGTTATTTTCAAGGCAAAGGAAATAGTCAAGGCAGGGGGTATTTTCAAGGAAGAGGAAATAATCAAGGCAAGGACTATTTTCAAGGAAACAATCAAGGCAGAGGACAAACTCCACACAGAGGTCAAAGTAGAGGCAGAGGACAAAATTCAGGCAAAGGAAGAGATTTAAGTCAAATTGTTTGTAGAAGATGTAACAAAGTTGGTCATTATGAAGAAGATTGTCGAACTTCCATTGATAAAATATCCAAGTTTCATCAAAACACAACACAGTTTTCAAGTGATCGAAATGATGATGGTTCAGAATATGTCTTTACCTCATCTTCAACATTACAGATTTCAACCAATTTTCAAAGTGATTATGAAGATGCTTGGATTTTAGATTTAGGAGCATCTCAACACATGACTTTCAGACGTGCCTTCTTTTGGAATTTTCAACAATTCCATCTTAATTATGTCTTTCTTGCAGATAATACCAAACATACTCCTTATGGAAAAGGTGTAGTTAATTTTATTTACCTGATATTGGAGAAACAATGATTTCAAATGTATGGTATGTACCAACCTTTAAAATGACTTTGTTGTCTTTAGTCACGATTCGACAAGTAGGACATCAGATGATTATGGAAGATGGCTTAGTTAAGATTAATTCAGTCAAATAGAATATGAAAACAATGATGATAGGTTATGAAGATGGAAAACTGTTAAGGATGAAAGGGACAGTTATTTGAAGGCATTCAGTCTTTGTAGGAACAATAAGTACAGGTGTTTCACCTATAAGATTGTGGCATGTGAGATATGGACATCTCAACTTTGAAAGTCTCTCTCAATTGCAAAAAAAAGGGATGGTTAAGGGACTTCCAACTTTCAAAAAAGAAAATTCAAAATGTGAAGCATGCATTTATGGAAAACAAAGTCAAGAGAGTTTTCCAACAAGTTCATGGCATGCAAATAGGCGGTTGCAAATAGTTCACAGTGATGTTTGTGGACCACTAGAAACTTCTTTAGGTGGTTCCAAATATTTTTTTCTCTTCATTGATGATTTTAGTAGATTAACTTGGGTTTACTTCTTGAAGCAAAAGTCATAAGTATTTGATAAGTTTAAGATATTTTGTCAACTTGTTGAAAACAAAGTTAAATAAAATATAGGCACTCTTAGGACAAATAATGGAGGGGAATTCACTTCTAATGAATTCAAAACTTATTGCACAGACAATGGGATAAGAAGACATCTTACAAATTTCTACACTCCTAAAAAAAATGGAGTCGTAGAAAGAATGAATCGCACCTTGTTAGGAATGGACAGATCCATGTTAAGATTTAAAAAGTTAAGTTCTACATATTGGGCAGAAGCAATCCATACAACTATCTACTTAATGAACATATCTCCAACTACTTCTTTGGACGGAATCACACCTTATGAAGCATGGTTTGGTTTCAAACCTCGATTTAAACATCTTAGAGTTTTTGGATCAGTATGTTATGCCTTAGTTTCGAAATAAAAATGAACTAAGCTTGAATCAAGAAGCTTGAAGTGCACAATGATTGGATATTCTGATGAGAAGAAAGGGTACCGACTTTTTTCCAACGAATTTTTTTTGTAAGAAAGCATGTAATTTTTGATGAAACTGAAAGTAAGTGTTAGAAAAACAGGACCACAGAGAAATAAAATAAAACAAATGTAGAAACAAAACACAGAAGATACATAATACAAGAGAGACACAGATTTACGTGGTTCACCCAGTGCAGGATACGTCCACTAGAGAAATTGCCAGGTCCTTCCTTTATTATTATCCAGCAAATGAAGGGATACAACCTACAACAAAACCAGTCGTAACTTCCTCTTCTTTCTCTCACAGTATCATCTCTCATAATACAATATTCGCCATCAACCATAGCTGTAATACATTTCCCTCATAAAAGAGGGTTGCCTTCTAGGGAAAAAAACCCTAACATAATCTCTACCATTAGATCTGCGACCTTATAATGAACGTTCTATATTTACAATGAAATTACAATATACATTTACAAGGCAATTTTTCCTTCGGGGGCTTCACCCTCAAAACCCCGCTAGGGGCCTGCTTGCCCCCAGACACCCCAGCCGGGGTGATAGCCCCCTTGGACCCCGCAGAGGTGGTACCCCCCCTCTGCACTCCCCCGCGTGGAAGAGTGTACATACTTCTAGGGTGTAAATACTTCATGGGGTATAAACATGACTGAAAGAAAGGACCTCTGAATCAGGAATATAATCAGGCTCCACAACCAACAATCTCCCACTTGGAGACTGATCTCAACAACTCCACCGCTGCTGTATATACTGGACTCTGAACCTTCTTGGACCTGGAAAATTTCTCATCTTCATATTCATTCTTGAATACCAACTGAAACTGAGCAGGAACTCAGTTTCTCCCTGGTTACTCCCTTTATTAACATGTTTGCAGGATTCTGGCTAGTGTGTATCTTTTCCAACTTCAAATGTTCATCTTCCAAGGCGGATCATATGAAGTGGTACCTCAACTGTATATGCTTAGTCTTCAAATGGAAGGCTGACGTCTTCGCAAGGAGAATGGAACTCTGACTGTCACAATACAACCTGTTGTTCTCCTACTTCTTTCCCAATTCCTCCATAAACCTATGTAACCAAATCATCTCTTTACTAGCCTCTGTAGCAGCAACTTACTGTTGTTCCACCTATAGTAAAAACATACCCTGTGGTGCTCCTCCTGTTGTCTTTATCACCTGCCATATCCGAATCAACATATCCCTGTAGAAAAGTGTCTGAACCTCCAAAACATAATGCATGAGTAGTAGTACCTCTCAAATACCTAAGAATCCACTTTACTACCTCCCAATGTTCTTTACCTGGATTGTTCATATACCTTCTCACAACTCCCACTACATGTGCAATATCTGGTCTTGTGCAAACCATTGCATACATCAAGCTGCCAACTGTTGATGAATAAGGGACCCTGGACATGTATTCTATCTCCTCCTGTGTCTTGGGACACATTTCCTTAGTTAATTTGAAATGGATAGCCAAAGGTGTACTAACTGGTTTTGCATTCTACATTCTAAACCTCTCCAACACCTTCTCTGCGTACTCACCCTGAGACAATGTCAATTTGCAATTTTTTTTGTCTCTTGTTATTCTCATGCCAAGGATTTTCTTTGCAGCACCCAAATCCTCCATCGCAAATGAATTGGCTAATGTCTTCTTGAGCATATTTATATCCTGCATATTAGACCCTGCAACAAGCATGTCATATACATACAATAGCAAGATACTACAACTTCCATTTTCTAGCCTTTTAAAATAAACACAGTGATCAGAATGACATCTATTATAACCCTGTTGTGTCATTAACCTATCAAACTTCAAACACCACTACCTTGGAGCTTTCTTTAGGCCATACAATCTCTTCTTCAACCTGCATACCAAATTCTCCTTCCCTTTGACCTCATACCCCTGTGGTTGCTGCATATAAATCTCTTCCTCCAAATCCCCATGGAGAAAAGTTGTTTTTACATCTA
>ML828583.1:26149-37526 GCA_009831015.1 Picea engelmannii | reverse complement strand
TGTACCTACCTTCTCTCCTTTTGCTATCACCAATGATCCTTTGATGACCTTCCACGTCTTATCTGTAAATATGGATATATAACCTTCACTTGCCAACTGCCCTGTTGAAATTAAATTTTTTCTGAAATCTGGAACATGTCTTACCTCTTTCAACAACCACTGGTTTCCATTGCATTGCTTTATTTTTACCTTTTCCATTCCAACAATTTTGCATGGTGCATCATCACCCAAATGAACCTGTCCAAAATCACCTTGAACATAATCTAGAAAATGTTTCTTATGGGGTGTGGCATGAAATGAAGCCCCTGAATCTACTACCCAAGACTCAAAAATATTATCTAAAAAAAGAATCAAAGCATCTTGTTACACATCACCTGTTACATTTGCTTCCTGATTTCTCTCTTGTTGTTCATCTCTTTGTTTCTTTGGAGCTCTGCAATCTTTCTTTAGATGTCATTTCTTCCCACAATTCCAACACTCTATCTTTCCAAGTCTGGATTTGGATCTTCCCTTCCAAGAATTTCTACGGTTCCCTGAGCCCTTTCCTCTATCCTTTTGTCTTCCCCTATTCTCCATGTTCAATGCATTACCTGATATCTCACCCGTGCTTTTCCATCGCATTTCCTCACTAAGGATAACACCAACAACATCATCAAATTTTAAAGTATTTGAACCAAAGACAGAGTTACTTACAGCCATGACCAAGCCATTCCAACTTTCTGGCAATGAGCACAAGATTAGAAGAGCCCTAACCTCATCATCAAAGTCCACTTTTATAGAACTTAGTTCATTAGTAACCGTATTAATTTCATTTAAATGATCTGCAACAAACCCACCTTCCAACATATTCATATTAAATAATCTCTTCATTAGAAATACCTTATTGGACGCCGAGGGTTTTTCATACAATTCGTCCAATGCGTCCATCAAACCCTTCGTTGTCTTTTCTTTGGAAATATTGAAAGCCACCGACACTGCTAGGCTCAACAGTATCGTTCCTAGAGCCTTTATGTCAAGAATATCCCATTCTTCATCCTTCATGGTCGTCCGCTTCTTTGCTACTCCACCCAATGGTAGGAATAGATCCTTTTGACATAAATAATCTTCCATCTGCATCTTCCATAACTGGTAGTTTTGGCTGTTAAATTTCTCGACCCTAAACTTTCCATCTTCCGACATTGCAACCACTCGAACCATGAACCCTCTTTTCCTACGAGTTACCTTTCACTCTGATACCAGTTGTTAGAAAAAAAGGACCGCAGAGCAATAAAATAAAACAAATGCGGAAACAAAACACAGAAGATACACAATACAAGAGAGACATAGATTTACGTGGTTGATCTAGTGTGGGCTACGTCCACCAGAGAAATTTCCAGGTCCTTCCTTTATTATTATCTAGAAAATGAAGGGATACAACCTACAACAAAACTCGTTGTAACTTCCTCTTCTTTCTCTCACAGTCTCCTCTCTCAGTATACAATATTCTCCATCAACCATAGCCACAATACATTTCCCTCATAAAAGAGGGTTGCCTTCTAGGGAAAAAGACCCTAACATAATCTCTACCGTTAGATCTGCGACCTTATAATGAACGGTCCAGATTTACAATGAAATTACAATATACATTTACAAGGCAATTTTTCCTTCGGGGGCTTCGCCCCTGAACCCCCGTTGGGGGCCCACTTGCCCCCAGACCCCCTTGCTGGGTGGAGAGCCCCCTCGGACTCCACAGAGGGGGTACCCCCCATCTACAACCCCCTGCGTGGAATAGTGTACATACTTCTAGCGTGTAAATACTTCATGGGGTATAAACATGGCTGGAAGAAAGGACCTATGAATCAAGAAGATAATCAGGATCCACAACCAACAATCTCCCACTTGGAGACTGATCTCAACAAATCCACCGTTGTTGTATATGATGGACTCTGAACCTTCTTGGACCTGGAAAATTTCTCATCTTCATCTTCATTCTTGAAGACCAACTAAAACTGAGCAGGAACTCAGTTTCTCCCTGGTTACTCCCTTTGTTAACATGTTTGCAGGATTCTGGCTAGTGTGTATCTTTTCCAACTTCAAATGTCCATCTTCCAAGGTGGATCGTATGAAGTGGTACCTCAACTGTATATGCTTAGTATTCGAATGGAAGGCTGAGTTCTTTGCAAGGTGAATGGCACTCTGACTGTCACAATACAACATGTTGTTCTCCTGCTTCTTTCCCAATTCCTCCATAAACCTTTGTAACCAAATCATCTCTTTACGAGCCTGTGTAGCAGCAACATACTCTGCCTCTGTTGTTGAAAGTGCAACAACCTTTTGCAGTTTCAAAATCCAACTTACTCTTGTTCCACCTATAGTAAAAACATACCCTGTGGTGCTCCTCTTGTTGTCTTTATCACCTGCCATATCTGAATCAACATATCCCTGTAGAAAAGTGTCTAAACCTCCAAAACATAATGCATGAGTAGTAGTACCTCTCAAATACCTAAGAATCCACTTTACTTCCTCCCAATGTTCTTTACCTAGATTGTTCATATACCTGCTCACAACTCCCACTGCATGTGCAATATCTAGTCTTATGCAAACCATTGCATACATCAAGCTGCCAACTGCTAATGAATAAGGGACCCTGGACATATATTCTATCTCCTCCTGTGTCTTGGGACACATTTCCTTAGTTAATTTGAAATGGCTAGCCAAAGGTGTACTAACTGGTTTTGCATTCTGGATACTAAACCTCTCCAACACCTTCTCTGTGTACTCACACTGAGACAATGTCAATTTGCAATTTTTTATGTCTCTTGTTATTCTCATGCCAAGGATTTTCTTTGCAGCACCCAAATCCTTCATCGCAAATGAATTGGCTAATTTATTCTTGAGCATATTTATATCCTGCATATTAGACACTGCAACAAGCATGTCATCTACATACAATAGCAAGATAATATAGCTTCAATTTTCTAGCCTTTTAAAAGAAACACAGTGATCAGATTGACATCTACTATAACCCTGTTTTGTCATGAAACTGTCAAACTTCAAATACCACTACCCTGGAGCTTGCTTTAGGCCATACAAGCTCTTCTTCAACCTGCATACCAAATTCTCCTTCCCTTTGACCTCATACCCCTGTGGTTGCTACATATAAATCTCTTCCTCCAAATCCCCATGGAGAAAAGTTGTTTTTACATCTAATTGTTCAAGATGAAAATCTTCTACTCTCACAAGACTTAAAATAGTCCTAATTGAAGTCATTTTAACAACAAGAGAAAATATTTCATCAAAATCTATACCTTTCTTTTGTGCAAACCCCTTTACAACAAGCCTAGCCTTGTACCGCTTTTCTCCTCCATCTTCTTCCTTCAACTTGTAAACCCATTTATTCTGCAATGCTCTTTTTCCCGCAGGCAAATGAACCAAGTCCCAAGTCTGGTTATTTGACAAGGAATCCATTTACTCTTTCATGCCTTGCTCCCACTTCTTTTTTGTGTATACCTGCATTGCCTCTTCATAACATTTTGGTTCACCACAATCAGTCAACAATAAATAATACAATGAAGGAGAGTATCATTCAGGGGGTATACTTAACCTGGTATATATTCTAACAACACTTGCAAGTGTTTGAGGTACCTCCTTCTCCTGTTGTTGTACATTTTGATTTTTTGGTTCCTTTGAAATTTCTTTTTCATTGATCTCATCAAGCACTGTGTATTCTTGTTTTTCTTTTTCCTGTTTCTTTCCCTGCAACTGATCTTTGTATATGACCTTCTCATTGAATATGACATCTCTACTCCTAATGATTTTGTTATTATCATAATCCCATAAGCGATAACTAAAATCATTAACACCATATCCAATAAAGGTACACTTCTTGGATTTTGCCTCAAGCTTTGTTCTATTTTCTTTATCAATATGGACAAATGCTTCACAACCGAAAGTTTTCAAAAAAGAATAGTTTACCTTTTTTCCTGTCCATTGCTCCTATGGAATTCTACCATCTAAAGAGCTTGAAGGTCCTCTGTTTATTAAGTAAACAACAGTATCTACAGCATCTGCCCAAAACTGTAAGGGCAAACCGACATGCAATCTCATACTCCTTGCACGCTCCATGATTGTCCTGTTCATCCTTTCTGACACCCCATTTTCTTGTGGTGTTCTTTGAACTGTCTTCTCTCTATGAATCCCATGGTATGAACAGTAATCATCAAACTCCTTTCTACAATATTCACCTCCATTATCTGATCTGAGACACTTCAAACTTTTTCCTGTCTCATTCTCAACTAAAGCTTTCCATTTCTTAAAAGTATCAAAAACATTAGATTTTTGTCGAATTCAATAAACCCAAGTTTTTTCTAGTTGCATCATCAATAAAAGTAACATAATAATGAGAGCCACCAAGAGATGATACCTGAGCTGGTCCCCATACATCTTTATGCACAAGCTCTAACCTTTCATTCTTCTTTTCTTTTCCGACTTTAAGAAATCTGACTCTCTTTTGTTTTCCATAAACACAATGCTCATAGAAATCCAAATCAATTTGTTTAAGATCTGGCAGCAAATTTCTTTTGTGAAGGATCTGCATACCCTTCTCACTCATGTGTCCCAGCCTATGATTCCATAGTGTTGTATCCACTCCTGTAGAAGCTAAAGATATAGAAGAGTCAGTATTACCAGTACATAAATACAATGTACCTACCTTCTCTCCTTTTGCTATCACCAATGATCATTTGATGACCTTCCACGTCTTATCTGTAAATATGGATATACAACCTTCACTTTCCAACTTCCCTGTTGAAATTAATTTTTTCCTTAAATCTGGAACATGTCTTACCTCTTTCAACAACCATTGGTTTCCATTGCATTTCTTTAATTTTACCTTTCCCATTCCAACAATTTTGCATGGTGCATCATCACCCAAATGAACCTGTCCAAAATCACCTTGAACATATTCTAGAAAATGTTTCCTATGGGGTGTGGCATGAAATGAAGCCCCTAAATCTACTACCCAAGACTCAGAAATATTATCTACAGAAAGAATCAAAGCATCTTGTAACACATCACTTGTTACATTTGCTTCCTGATTTCTCTCCCTTTGTCCATCTCTTTCTTTCTTTGGAGCTTTGCAATCTATCTTTAGATGTCCTTTCTTCCCACAATTCCAACACTCTATCTTTCCAAGTCTGGATTTGGATCTGCCCTTCCTATAATTTTCGCGGTTCCTTGAGCCCTTTCCTCTATCCTTTTGTCTTCCCCTATTCTCCATGTTCAATGCATTACCTGATGTCTCACCTATGATTTTCTGTCGCATTTCCTCACTAAGGATAACACCAACAACATCATCAAATTTTAAAGTATTTGAACGAGAGACATAGTTACTTACAGCCATGACCAAGCCATTCCAGCTTTCTGGCAATGAGCACAATATTAGAAGAGCCCTAACCTCATCATCAAAGTCCACTTTTACAGAACTTAGTTGATTAGTAACCGTATTAAATTCCTTTAAATGATCTGCAACAGTCCCACCTTCCGAAATCTTCATATTAAATAATCTCTTCATTGGAAATACCTTATTGGACGTCGAGGGTTTTTCATACAATTTGGCCAATGCGTCCATTAAATCCTTCGTTATCTTTTCTTTGGAAATATTGAAATCCACCGACGTTGCCAGTCTCAATCGTATCATTCCTAGAGCCTTTCTGTCAAGAATCTCCCATTCTTCATCCTTCATGGCCGTCGACTTCTTTGCTACTCCACCCAATGGTAGGAATAGATCCTTCTGATATAAATAATCTTCCATCTGCATCTTCTATAACTGGTAGTTTTGGCCGTTAAATTTCTCGACCCTAAACTTTCCATCTTCTGACATTGCTCCCACTCGAACCAGGAACCCTCTTTTCTTGCAAGTTACCTTTCACTCTGATACCAGTTGTTAGAAAAACAGGACCGCAGAGCAATAAAATAAAACAAATGTGGAAACCAAACACAGAAGATACACAATACAAGAGAGACACAGATTTACATGGTTGACCTAGTGTGGGCTACGTCCACCAAAGAAATTGCCAGTTCCTTCCTTTATTATTATCCAGCAAATGAAGGGATACAACCTACAACAAAACCTATTGTAACTTCCTCTTCTTTTGCTCACAATCTCCTCTCTCAAAATACAATATTCACCATCAACCATAGCCGCAATACATTTCCCTCATAAAAGAGGGTTGCCTTCTAGGGCCAAAAACCCTAACATAATCTCTACCGTTAGATCTGCGACCTTATAATGAATGGTCTAGATTTACAATGAAATTACATTATACATTTACAAGGAAATTTTTCCTTTAGGGGCTTCTCCCTCGAACTCCCATTGGGGGCCCGCTTGCCCCCAGACCCCCCGGACCCCGCAGAGGGGGTAGCGCCCCTCTGCACTCCCCCGCGTGGAAGTTTGTACATACCTCTAGGGTGTAAATACTTTGTGGGGTATAAACACAGCTGAAAGAAAGGACCTCTGAATCAAGAAGATAATCAGGCTCCACAGCCAACAGTAAGAGTGTTGAATAAATATAAAGTCTTCTTCAAAAGTTAGAAATTAAAGGAAATCAAAGAAAAGGAAAAATGAAAAGTCAACCAAATTCCCATAATTGGTATGAACTTGATTTTACTTCATCTGACAATGATACATCCAGTCCATTTACTTCAACAACATGATCAGGGGCTTCTAGCAGTTCATCAGACTCTCCTAGCAGCGACAATTCATCTGACAATGATTTTGCACCTCCAGAATCTTCAACTGATCGACGAACATCAGTTTACATTAATCCAATTTACAATAATGGTAATTCAGATTCCCAAACAAGTGAACATCAACTACCAAAATGGGCAGTTCAACTTTTGAAAGATGTAAGGCCTGATGAGTAGAATAAAATAGGAACAAGGGGATCACACAACAGTGAAGGAAATGTTTCCTTGGTAGCAAATTATTTTACTGAACCTTCCACATACAAAGAAGCAGTAAAACATAAAGAATGGAAACAGGCTATGGTTGAAGAGTATCAAGCAGTAATTGATAACAACACTTGGAAACTTGTTGATTTTCCTACATGTGTTAAACCGATCGGATGCAAATGGGTTTATAGAATTATATACAACCAACATGGCAAAATTGACAAGTATAAAGAATGACTTGTGGCTAAAGGTTTTGCTCAATAGGAAGGCATTGATTATGAGGAAACTTTTGCTCCTACAACTAAATGGAATACCATTCGATTAACACTTGCATTGGCTGCTCATAAAGGTTGGAAAGGTCATCAAATGGATGTAAAAATTTATTTTCTCAATGGAGACTTACATGAAGATGTATATATGCAACAACCACCACGTTTTGAAATTGCAGGGCAGGAACATAAATTCTGCAAATTAATTAAGGATTTATATGGGTTAAATCAAGCTCCTCGAGCTTGGTATACCAAAATGGATGAATACCTCAGGAAATTTGGTTTTCAACGAAGTGAATCTGATGATACTTTGTATATCTGTCAACAGGGTCCATATCTGGTGATTCTTGTTATGTATGTAGATGATTTGATCATTACAGGAAACAATGATGATCACATTACACAGGTGAAAAAGGAGTTGCATGTCGATTTTAAGATGACAGATTTGGGACTACTTCATTACTATCTTGGAATTGAAATATTTCAATGTCCACATCATATTTTCATTTCTCAAAGTAAGTATGCAACACAAATTCTTCAGCGATTTGGAATGCAGGATTGCAAACCATCTCTTACCCCTATGGAACAACACTTGAAACTTTCAAAATTTGAAGGGGGGGAAATGGTAGACAACACTATTTATAGACAATTGATTGGAAACTTGATTTATTTGACAAACACTCGACCAGATCTATCTTATGCAGTCAATATTCTTTCCCGCTTTATGAAGCAACCATGAGACATCCACTGGAATACAGCCAAAATATTTCTTCGATATATCCAAGGAACAAAAGATTTTGGTCTTCCTTACAAAAAGACTAAAAATTTTGTACTTGGTGGATTTTCAGATGATGACTTTGCTGGAAGTATTGATGATCAAGCATCAACATCAGGTTATTTAATGAACATGGGTTCAATAGTAGTGTCTTAGAATTGTAAGAAACAAGCTACAATTTCCACTTCTACGGTAAAAGAAGAATACATCTCAGCATGGGAAGCAACATGTGAAATTGTTTGGTTAAACATAATTTTATAGGACTTGGGATTTTCTCAAGCAGAATCTACATCATTATTCATCGACAGCCAGTCAGCCATTAAGCTTGCCAAGAATCTAGTTTTTCATTCAAAGACAAAGCACATGGACACCAAGTATCATCATATCATATCACTCATTGCAAACGATGTCATCAAGCCAATTTATTGTCCTTCAAAAGATCATATCTTCGACATTTTCATGAAACCTCTTGGCAGCATAAAATTTACTAAGTTCAGGGATGAACTTGGTATCTATTGTAATGTATCTTTGGATCATAGGGGGGAATGTTAGATGATCCAAAAATAAAAATATCATAGTTTGAAAAGTTAGAATAAAATGATTATTAATTTAGAATATTAAATTAATAATCTAGAACATTTGATTCATAAATGGAGACTTTTAGAAATAGAGTATTGTCATAAAAGATATGACTCTAGAAAGGTGTTGTACCTTAGGCTCTAAATTAGGAGTATAGTTAGAAGATTGTTAAGATAACATTTATTGTAAATGGACACTTGTTTATTTGATAAGTGATCCATATCTAGAGTTTGTTAGGACATTTAGCTTATATATAACTCATTGCAAGAGTGTTGAGTTGTTCGGGTGTAAACTCTTGCAAATTCTCATATGTAATTTCTTTTCCTATTTAATAAAAGTGTGTGTTTGAGGACACTTCTGCCATTAATTCTTTCATTTTTATGGTCCATATAATAATTCTGATTCATTCCAACCATTTGTTTATTTCTGGTTAGATTCTTTCTATCTTCTTGGAGTAACATTTGGTTTTGGAACTATGGGAAAATACGATAGGAGATGTAGAATCTTTTCACATTGCATTGATAAAACATAACAAATAGATTGGTTCAATTTTGGCCTAGAAACTCCATTGAATCAATTTTATTTTTTTTGACGAAAAACACAAAAATATATCAATTGAAATTTATGGGATACATACATATTCTCAACATCGCGGATCGACTCCCATCATTTGTATTGAACCAATATCTATTGGATAACTAAGCCAAAGAAAACGTTTAATTATTTGTCTTGTATCTACACTAATATGTTGGTCTCTTTCCATGAGTTCTTTGTCATTTTGTATGTCTTTTCCATTGGAAAATCCTACATGATAATTCTCTAGATCAAACTGATTCAAGATTCAAAATTCTATACGACGTTTTGGGAGAGAGATATCTTCTAAATTGAGGGAACTCCAAATGTTTTTTCTATCCCCCAGAATTTTCCCGCGTTGCATAGATCCATCATAAATATTTTCATCTATCCATTCCCGAGCTTTATTTGGAAACTTAAATGAAATACTTACGATTTTATACATCAGGAATTGGTCATATAGTATGCTTGATAAACGATATGGTTTGGAGATCACTATATTTTTATATTCCCATATTTCATTTTGATTGTTTACCTTTCTTGGAACATCCTCTCGAAGAATATTCTCTTCCCATATTTCATTTTCATTGCTAGTCTTGTAAAGAAGTAGGAACATTAGATTCAGGTTAACATTTCCCTGGTGGATATTGGGTCGAATCCTTAATTCCACACATAACCCTACAAACATCTAACAACTTGAATATATTGTCTTCCCCTATACCTTATACCACTTTGTATTGAAAAAAATCTTGATGATTTTTTTTTCTTTTCATCAGTTTGTTGATCTTCACCGTCTTGTTGATATTCTACTTTACTCGTTTGTTGATCTTCTACTTTACCAATTTTTTGATCTTCTACTTTACTAGTTTTTTGATCTTCTACTTTACTAGTTTTTTTTATCTTCTACTTTATCAGTTTTTTGATCTTCTACTTTACCGGTTTTATTGTTAAATTCATGGTATTTTACTTTTTTGTTCTAAACATGTGATCTAACACCTATTCTATGTTCTGTTGTTTCCTCCCCTTATTCTTCTTCCTCTATATTTTTTTTGGTACGTACTTTGATTCAGTGTCATATATATTTTTTATTCCTAAAAGGTCTGGGAATAACCAGAATTTTAAATCTAATACAGATCCTCTCTTCTTTATTTCCAGAGAATCCATAATGCCAACATTGTCTCTTCATGTCTCATCAATATCCTCTTTATTCATAATAAGTTCAGTCTTCTTTATGTCAATCATTGTTGTATGATCGTAAGTACAAGAACATATAGCATCGTAAATTTCAATAGTAGAATGAGGACCATTCACGATATTGAAATTGATACCCTTCCAATACTCCTCGATAATATTATGAAGTAAATTTTCCCTAAGAATTCCTTCATGATTGGTAATATCGTGATCATATGATATATAAGTTTGTACCGGCGGCCCATGAATATCTGAATCTTTTGTCAAATTGAGAATATTTGAATATTTTGTAGAATCGAGAATATCTGAATATTTTGTCAAATTGAGAATATCTGAATCTTTTGTAGAATTGAGAATATCCGAATATTTTGTAGAATAGAGAATATCCAAACCTTTTTTCAAATTGAGAATATATGAATCTTTTGTAGAATTGAGAATATAATAATCTTTTGTAGAATCAAGAATATCCAAATCTTTTGTCAAATTGAGAATATCTAAATCTTTTGTAGAATTGAGAATATCCAAATCTTTTGAAGAATTGAGAATATCCAAATATTTTGTAGAATTGAGATAACTATATGATAAGAGATTGTATATGTAACATTTGTTCATTTTCCAAATTAGTCCCAAAGAAGGTTCCATCACAACTACAAATATATAATCTTTTTGTTGTTCATAGGGAATGAATCGTTATTCATAGCACATACATTTCTTACTTACTCCATTTCTCCAATTTTTTGGGTTTATCCTAGATCATACCTCTGGGGATATGTTGTATTGGTCAAAATGTCTCAAACATTGTTTCCAATCATTCTTCTTTAGATCTTGTGGTTTATTGTGATCTAATATTCTTTGTATATCTAATAATTCTTTGATGTTCTTCTTGATCAAGGGATATGATGTTTGGGCTCGAAATTTGAATAAATACTTTGAATAGGACCTATTCATTTCCCTTGTCTACCATATCTTTTGAAATACATATGCTTGGGACATTGAGAACATGTTTTGATCAGGATGAATTTCAAAATCTTGTATTTTTTCGTTGATCAAATAGTAGTTG
>ML828583.1:0-26099 GCA_009831015.1 Picea engelmannii | reverse complement strand
TGACATCAACCAATGACATCAATCAAACCAATCCATTTACATCAATGACATATGATCCAACAATCTCCCAAGTAATCAAACCATTGGCATCAATGACAACATGATCCAACAGTATTTGCTAAAGCTAAGCCAATCATTTTTTGAATGTTTATCCCAAACTCCCCTTCGATTTGTTATTACTCTCTGAATCTACCAGATACATTCCAGTTATAGGAGCGTTATTTATGATCGTGATAGATTCGATCTACTCCTTCATTGTGGTCATTCAATCATATGGATATTTAACATTACTTGTTCAGGTTTCATATCCAAATTGATGATTAAATTCTGATGAATCATTTGCACTATCCAGGGGCAGTATCACTCAGTAATTGATTTTGTATCTGGTCACTCAGTTCACTCTCGTCTATATATATAACTCATGGAACATGTGTTATTCCTATAGATCCCATCAATTGTCTCTTCATTTGTTTTTGAAAAGAATCAATCCTTTTCTCAAATTTTTAAAGATAATCAATCCTCTCTTCAATTTTTTGAAGATCAATTCTTTGAAAATAGGTTGAAAAAATTCAGAAAAAGGTCCTAGTTGTGGGATTGGATCACCAAAATGTATGCCAGTTTCAAATCCAAGGGTCAGATCCAACACCGTTTTTTCTTGAATTGGAGTTTGGGGCTATGCCAAGGATTCAAACGAAAATGAAATAGAAGCTTTATCTACATACCATTTCTTTTCCATTTGTATGGGAATTCTGTTTTGGAATATTTGGTACCATGAGGAGCACATTTGATATGCACTTCTCTCCTCATTTGTTCCCAATATTTGGGAAATTCGGAGCCTTCAAATAATAATATACGACCAATATTTTTGGCTATTATAAGTGATGGTAATAATATACGATTTCTATGATTTGATTGAGCCACCAATAATAAACCTCTTATATGGTTCAATTCTGGCCACATTGTACATAAGGACTCAACGAGTGTCATACTGTTGGGGAATGACTTTGATTCTTCGTATCTCTGGATTTGCACCCTAATTTCTTTATGGATTTGTTCGATATTCACTCTATCAAAATCAGACGTGTCCTAATAATATTCAAGATAAGTGAGTATTTCCTTTCTTACCAAAAAGAAAAAGGAATGTGCATTCAGTTATATCCTCTTCCATATCATAATTTTATGTCTTTGAGCACATACGTATCCTTTGATTAAGTTTTGACGATAGTATGATTCGACAAAATAACGTTTCATAACTATTTTTTTGTCCCCAATATCAAAATTCAGTGTACTTCTGACCTTTCTTTCATGAATTGTATTCGTTGTTATTGGAGTTGTGTCTACATCATCAGATTCATCCATCATCACATTAGATGACCATCGATGCACATGTTTCTAAATCTCTTTAATTTGGAGAGGTTCATTCAATAGTATTTCCCTGTAAAGGGTAAGAAAATATTTAATTTGCATTGAATCATCTATAGATACATTCCCACAAAAATTTTGTAGTATTGTCCACTTATGTTGCGCCAAAGACTCGAAAATAAAAATGTTTTCTGAAGTAACCTTCTGTTTTGTATTCGTAGTAAAAATATCAAGAATCAATTCCCATTTTATGGTACATGTGGGCACAATGTTTCTACCATTGATTTGGTTGTAAATATTCACCAAATAGTTTGTGTATATATGTTCATTACATGAATCTATTTCCGATACGATATCTATATAGGCTACTAGAAAGGCTATTTCCAACCACAAAAAATGTATCAATGAATCATCATCTTTTGCATAGATCTCTTGGATCTGATCAGAAGGAATTTCCAACAAATCTTTTGGATAGATCAAGTTACCAAAAGAAGAATTTGTATTTGACAAATACTCTTCAAATATCTTCTTCCTTGCTTGATTTGGAATTATTTGTTCTGCTAATAGATAGAGACATTTTGAATTAGTCTCAACTTTTCCTCTTTTTGATGATTTAGTGATAGGAACAAGAGAACAAACAGTATCTGTAGGTAAGGGTTCCCAGGGTATTTGAAATATTTCGTGTTCCAATTCCTTCCAATGATGAGATATATGGTACCCATACCAAAATTGATCATTTGGGAATCCCTCTTTACATTCTTTCATAAATACATCTACAAAATTTGAAAGATTCAAAATGATCGAATCATTCAACATTCAGCGGGACTTAGTTGGTTTATTTTTCCACATAATGCCCCATTAAGGAATGGATCATACATTTCAATAAAAGAATCTCCCTGAAAATTGGAGAGTTCCACTCTCCCTTAGATAACATTTTCAACACGAGATCCATTTCTTAGAGCGTTCACTCGATCCTAAAATTTATTCCCTAAATAATGTATTCTTCTTTTCATGGTATGGAACCATCTATGATAATGATCCTTGGATGAGAAATAAGAATCTAAAATATATCTATATTTCTCAAGCTTTTCCCCAAGGACCAATACACTAGGTAAAAACGTAAAAGAGATTCTTTGTTTTCCATCACTTGAATATGTGCCAAAAAAATATTGACTTCATTCCTCATAGGACCTAGGTGAGTAAATGGGCTATTCCCAATATGTAGTATCGACCGATAATCTCTATTATGATCAAAAAACATAATGGGCCATGGTTTCTGGAACCATGATAATGGTTCTTCCTTCGAAATTCCTTTCAATTTTTTCGGATCTCTATCCATAGCCACAAAGCGGTCATCTTCATCTCTATCCATAGAAATAAAGCAGCCATATTCATCTTCATGTTCATATTCATATTCATATATAGCCATAGCCACAAAGTTTTCATCTTCATCTTCATCTCTAGACATAGCCAAAAAGATGTAATTTTCATCTTCATCTCTAGCCATAGGAACATAGTGGTCATCATCATCTATATCCATAGCCACAAAGTTGTCATCTTCATCTTCATCTATAGCCATATCCAAAAAATTTCCATTTTCATCTTCATCTATAGTCATAGTAACAAAGAAATCATTTTCTTCTCTAGCCATAGTAACAAAGTGGTCATTTTCATCTCTAGCCATAGTAACAGAGCGGTCATATTCATCTCTAGACATAATCATAGAGCGATCATCTTCATCTCTAGCCATAACCACAGAGCGACCATCTTAATCTCTATCCATAACTACAGAGCAATCTTATTTTTCACTGATGTCATCATTTTTGCTTTTAAGAAAAGGTAATGGGGCCCTACCTAAATAGAATGAACAATAAGAAATAAGAAGTAGACTAAAGGTCCGATGGATATAACATCTTAATATAGTATAATCAATAGGTGAATTACGTTCTATACGGAAAGAGACCAATTCTGTCAAAATGATGAATAGAATATGACCACCCAACCAACCGCAAAAACTACTTATAATAAATGATATATTGTTGTTGTAACTAAAAATAAAGAGGTTCACTAGTCTTGTTAATATGGAATTTGCTAAAATAATGGGATTCAACAATTGAAGAATTAGACCACCCATAAATAGACTTAGAATTTTTGGATTTTTGATCGAATTCATGGGGTGTAGAGATTCAAAACTTGAAGGTTCTTTATTAATTCAATAAAAATGAAAGAACATATATGGTACAACTAATAAATTTATTGCGTGAGGTTTCCACAACGTTGCATAGGTGGGAGAATAGTATATGGACAAATAGACAATTAATTGTCTCGTAATAGAACCACTTATATCTATAATACCATAGATATGTTCTCCCAAAATGAAATATCTCATGGAATATATTTTATAGGGACCAAAAGGAAATGTAGCGATAAATCCATAATATAGCCCAAATAAAATGATCGGACCTGAGACTTCTACCCATGATGATAATGGTTCCCATAGTAAACAAAGTACTCTTATCATATCAAAACTCCTTTTTGATTGAAATAAAAGAATGAGAAACAAGAATAGAATAAATAGATCCCGTATCCCCCATATATATATGGGATATACATATAGGAATAGTCATAATTTTATACATCCATAAATTCAATTTAACAGAATAGATTCCAATATCTAACATATCTAACATATAGAAGATTTAGAATATATATTATAACATAAAATCTAGATATATGAATATGATATTAATATATATATTCCCTGTTAGCTTATCTAGGAGTAGGAGTACTAGTATAGAACTTGTTGTTCTTTCTGAACAGGGTGGTCCGATCCAAGTTATCTAAATTTTTGTTACATCGTAGAGGGAGGGTAACCAATTCAAGTACATCTCTTGCATTGGAAAATCCATGAATCTGGGAAAAAGTAAAATCAACTGACCATTTATTATCAATTCATCTCGCCCCTAACAGGTTAGCATGAGTCATTCCGTTGATGGCTAAGTCAGTTTGTAGCTAGCACATATGTCGTATATGAATCGAATTGTCTGGTTTCTCCACAATTCATGGTATTGGTATACACATTTTTATACATGTATCTTGTAAAAGTGCTAATTCAACAACTTGATACCATTTATCCATATATGGAATACCAATTTCATAAATGATCATACCCCATATGATTAAGAATCTTGCTAGAGATATTTCTAGGAGATTATCTCCCATGAAAAAGACATATTTTTTGTGTACCAAATCAAGATAATATTTTAAACTCTCCCATATCCATTCCTCTCTTTCCTCTGAACTCTAGGTCTCAATACTAAATACAGGACAAATACTTTTGATCCAAGAACATGTGCCATCAGGACCAATAGGAAAATGAGCTATGATTAATTCACATTTTTTTGTCTTATCAAAGTTGTTGTTGTACGACCCATAAATGGGTTAACACCACAAACATAAAATCCATCACCTAGTGATGGAAGATCGACATATCACTGAGTGGGAAACCAACCTGATACCTTGAAGAATTGGTGTCTTAATTATGTATCAAGTTGAGAGACCAAATATGTAATACCCTGAGTTTTTTAGCCCCGTATTAAATAATTTATTTTGTTAATATATGAAAGGACAGAGTGCCCAAACAATTAAAAGCGGCCAGTGTGCAAGGAAATGTAATGTTTTGATCATTATCAATGATAAATACATTACTAGCTACTAGAGGGACAAGGAAAAGAGTTATAGGGGGTTGTGATTCCACAAGAGAGGGGGATTGAGGGGCTAAGTATTTATTTTATATTTTATTTACCAATTTTAATTATTTTAATGGAGAGGAGTAGTTACATGAGCTTCTTGGGGAAGGCCATGTGGTTCTTGATTTGAAAGTAAGGATATAAACCCATCTTGTGGGTTGTTTGGGTGATTCGTCTTCACTTATTCACTCACTCACTCATTTTTCATTGTTCATTGTTCACACCTTTCATTTTGTTCTATCTCTCCACTCATTCTTTCACCCACTCATCTTTCTCATTCATGTTTTGACTTGGGAAAGGAAAACAAATCGTTGGAGACGAGCCATGCTTGTGTTGGCTGTAAATATTATTGGTGTATTCCAACCATGAATTAATGCCTACATGCCTGAGATGCTTTGGGTTGTGTTTAGTTTTTCTCACAAATGTGAATCCTAAGTGTCCCAGCATGGAGATTCTTGACTAGATGCACTGGAGCCCTGGAAGGAGATGAACAACCTGAGGGACTGTGTGGCAGAGAAGGGGGTCCATTCTCTTGGGTTGTGAAGGATGGGTAGAAGAGAGCCGATGTACTTTGGATTATTGTGGGTGATGAAAATCCTATGAGAGATTGAGTGTTGACTGGTTTGGGAAGTCAAGTGACACTCTGGAACCATCCTCGTGGATTCATAGCCCTAGATCAGGGGTGACATTGCTATTGAGACTTGGAACAAAAGTGTCTACGGTTGGGTGGAACGTCCCTGGTCTGTAGCCAGTTGGTGATTTGTTTCATGAAATATAAGTTCTCTTTGTCATGATTTTATTTACATGTGTATTTATTCTGATGTATATATATATTTATCTATGAAATTTGTATCTATAATATGCATGCTTGATGGTTGTTGTCGTGCATGACATATGTCTCATTTCTATATGTTGTAGCATGAATATTTAACTTTGCATTTGAATATTTCATGCCTCTTCATTAATTAGAAATTTATCTGAATTCAAGATAAGTTCATAAGTGAGTTTTTTGGTAGTGTGCCCAGCCTGTGGGTGGCTGGGTATGTTGTCATTGCAATAGCTTAGTCTGGGCTTGGGGTGGTTGGGTACGTTACAGATTGGTATTAGAGCTTCAGGTTGAAACACCAGGATGGTATGTGTAGGAACTATTGAACATGGTATTATGGTTAAGAATGAATATGTCCTTGAAATCTTAAATATCAGGAAACATAGTTTTGTAAAGATTGCACAGAAGCTAGAGCGTCATGCAGATAGAGATACTTTGTAAAGGATCATAGAATCATGACCATTCCCTTTGAACTCAGGAGTGATCACCATCGTGGAATCAAGGAGTTGTGGATATTTGTATTGGAAGGCAGGTGAACGAGGAACACCAGATAAAGGTGAAACTAGAGGTTGGGAGAGATTAAGTCACAGCCATCATATCGAACTTGTCAATCATCAGCCATTGATAGAAGTTGAGCAGGAGATGAAAAACTACCGAAATTCACCACTTCAATGATTATGGGAGACAAGAAAAAGTGTGAAAAGGACGAAGTCATGAATTCCTGCCGATCGTCCGATCTGATAGGAGGCTCAAGTGAAACCTCAACCATTAGTTAGGGTCATCCGACGTTGACCACTTCAGGAAGTTTAACTCCAGGAGAATCGAACCCTTTTAGAACTTCTATAAATTGGAGTCCTGGAGTGCCAAAGTCTCGAAGTCCTGTCGATCATTAGATCGAGGGAAGGTCTTCGAAAGTAATGTTGACCGTTGGATCTAGAAATGGTGGAAGGATAGAGAATTTTTGGAACTTCATAACTTCACCACTCCAGTGATTACTGTAGAATTGGAAGATCCCCGAAGTGTCAAATCCATGAAGTATCGAAACCATGAAATGTAAATCCATTGTCCTGAAATCATGCAGGTTGTCAAATCTGGAGCAGAGAATGTGGATCATCCATTTGATGGATGACACGTCATAGGCCACGTGGCTGGGGTGCCATGTGGGGACATGTGTCACCTGGATTCAGTACCTTTTGGGACCCAACCTATTCATTTTTGAGTGACATGTGGCATGCATGCCATGTGTACACGTCACCATAGGTGACATCAACATGCCATGTCATCTCTAGGAGTATGGCCTTCGAGGGTGTCTACCGTCTCTACCAGTGAAAGTACCGAAGTAACAAATTCACATAGACCGTCGATCTAATATCCCTTCAAGACCTTTCTCAACCGTTAGATCGAGCAGTGAAAGGATGGTGTAAGCACTTCAATAAGTATCACTCTGGGGTATTTGAATGACTCGGGAGTGGAAATGTCCTGGAGTCTCGGAGCGTCAAAGTCTCGAACTGATTAACGATTGTCCATCCCAACGCCTGATTAAGTCTTAGCCATCATATTAACCAGTGGAAGGATAGGGTAAGTACTTCGACAGGTATCACTCTGGGGAGTTGATTGACGTGGGAGTTGAAATATCCTAGAGTCCCAGAGCGTTGAAGTCCCGATCTAGTTAAGGGTCGTACATTCTAGTTCCTGATTACATCGCGGCCGTTTATCTCGTTAAATCCTCCATATGGGGCAGGATTGTCCATTCAATTGGAGATTAAATCTCGACCATCCGATCTTCTAGTAGAGTTATTGGAAGGGTTTCGATGAAGTTTAAATTCGGGAGAAACCAGAAGATTGAAAAGGGAGAATAGTCGAAGGCCAAAGTCTGGAGGAATTGGTCCCAGCGTCAGTCTCATGATAAGGTAAAGGGGGTCAATTAGAGGTGAAAAGGGATCTAGAAGTAACCAATCCCTCATAAATTGTGTTCGATCAAGATCTTGTGTAGAATAATATAGAGGAATGTGCTAAAGAGTGAATAGGCCCATGGTTTCAAGTCGTGGTCACATGGGAAATGGTTTGAAGGAAGCACTTGTGCAAAATTTGAATTATGTATCAGCTAAAGTAGATGTGGAATTTTTTGACAAGATCATGTTTCAAAACAAAATAAAAGGGGTTGAAAGTGATTTTTTTTTCGGGAAGCCATAACTTTAAGCTCAAATATCGAATTAGGGAAAGATTAGAGTCATTGGGAAAGATGATTTAAAGGAGAATAACATGGAATTGTTATAATATGGAGAATGATAATATATTTCTTCATGAATTGAGAAGAAAAAGGACCTATAACATTGTTTGGAAAATTTTCTATAATATGCATAATCCTAACAAAATGGTTTCTTTCACATTTTGTAGAATTAGGGGGGTGTTAAACATATCAGTTCAGTATAATAATGCATATTCAAGAAATGAAAGAAGGAGAGGGAGCTTACAACCATTACAAAGAGGCCAAAGGTCAAAATATCAGTGTTGGTAATGCAGAGACAGAATCCAACAGACACCAGGCCATAGGGGAGCAAGAAACATTGATAGAGACTATGAGAAGCCTGAAAATAGAAGTGCATAGTTTGAAAGAACACAACAAGAGACTGATAAGAGAACAAAATTAGATAAATACTCAAGTGATGAAAATATTAAATCAGTTTCATAGGAAAACAAAGGATGGATCAAACTCAAAACAGGAGGAAGAGGGAAGATGTCATGAAAGAAGAGATGACCACAAAAGAGTTGGATATTCGAGAAGTGCTAGAAAAACTCATAGACATCACTTACCTCCCTGCTCAACAAGGAATATTTATGCATATAAAGATTCAATAAATAGTCTAGAGGTGTCTCTTGTTAGGAACCAAAGAAGAAGACATGAATTGGACAATTTGTAAGGAGAGATGAGGAAGATTAATCCACCATCCTTTGATGGTGAAAGATAAATGGAAGATGATGTTGAAGCATGGTTTCTTGGACTCATGAGGTATTTTCAATTGCATAACTACTCATCAAACGTAGAAGCCATAATTTCCACATACCATTACATGGGAAAGTTGCTATGTGGTGGGATCAACTGAAGCAAGTTGAGCACATTAATGAGAGTAGGATCACTTGGAAGCAGTTCAAGAAATATTTTTAGAAGGAGTACCTTTCATAGCACTTCTATGACAAGAAAATGCAGGATTTCTTTGAACTTAGGCTAGGAAGAACTACCACGGAAGAGTATGAAAATAAGTTCTTGGGGATTCTAAAGTATGTGGGGTTTATAAAATATGAGAAGGTGAAAATATAGAGGTTTTTAAGTGGATTTCCATCCTTTTATAAAGAGAAGATTCAATATGATGAAACCATGACTTTGAATAAGACCGTTAGGAAGGATAAGTACCTATATGAGAAAGGCAAGGGCAAAGAATCCATTCAGAAATCTTGGAAGGATAATAAGAAGGAGAAATCTGATCAGAGGAAGAAGGGATTCAAACCTCCTTTCAATAGAAACAACCCTAATAAAAATAATCAAGACCAATATGATAAGGATGAATCCAAGAGATAAGAATCCTTGGGAAAAAGGGGAAGACCACCAATCCAATGTTGGGGATGAAAAGAAGATCACCTATACAAGGATTTCCCTCACAAAAAGGACAAAGTGAATACCATGCATAACATCCAAGAGGATACAATAGTAGAAGACATGGGGAGAATTTATGCAGCCTTAGATGATCGACAAGTAGAGTACTAATCCAATATGATCGAGGTGGAAGGTAAGATCATTAATGATATTGTTTCTATTTAATTTATTCAGGAGCAAGTCATTTTTACATTGATCCTAAAATAGTGGATAGATTACATTTGGAGAAAATTAAGCTTGAAAAATCAAGTTTGGTTCAACTAGCCATTGGAACCAAAAGGAGAATCCATGATATGGTCAGAGGTTGTTCCATAAGTCTTAATGGTGTGAATACCAATGCTAATCTAAATTGTATACCATTGGGGTCTTATGATAGTCTAATTGTAATGGATTGGTTGGAAAAGCATCATGTTGTCCTATATTTTCATAAAAATGCATTCACACGTCTTGGTGAAGAAGGAAAACAGAGCACTGTGAAAGGAGTTCCAAGACCCATCTCTATAGGGGAGATTTCAGCCTTAGAGCTGAAGAGATGTTTCAGAAAAGGATGTCAATTGTAAGTATCACATGTGGAGAAGCCAAAAAAGACAAAGGGACCAAGCCATGAATAATTTTTGGTACTACAAGAATTTGAAGACGTATTCCAAGAAATACCAGGGTTTCCACCAAAGAGAGAGATATATTTCTCCATTGATTTAGTGCCAGGAGTTGCCCCATGTTGAGAAAAAGATATGAAATAATCTTACTCAATCATTTTTAGATCTTGGCTAAAGAAAGATAGACAAGATTATCACCCTATGTTTATAGCCATCAAAAGTTGTTTCCTAATCCACAAGTATTGGTTACAAGGGCTTAGGATGATTTTTTATAAACAAAAGATTGTTGAAAAATTCAATGTTTATATAATTTTTTGAATATAACAGATGCAAAAATAAATGTAGAGACATAAGTAAAAATACCAAGTCAATAATCAACAAAGATGAGACATAAAACAATCACTTATTTCATTCCAATTTATCGAAGAATCGTTCTCTTTAAAAAATTCCCTGAGGAAGTTTGGACCAAATTCAAACTTAGATGTCCCTGATGAAAACCATAGAAAAGGAATTCTAGAAGAAAGTAAAAAACTGAACTTTAAAAGATGGATCAACTTGTCACATATTGCTTCCGACTCTACTCTGCACAATATCCTTTATCCGTCATGAAATTTAATTCACAAATAGACAAGTCTACACATACTATCAAATATAGATCAACACCTCTGAAAAACAAGTGTTTGAATGATGTAATTCAGCCTTGAATCTTATTGTCTATAGTAGGACCCTGCTATCATAAAAGAGAATTATGCTTTCAATGAATTAAAGAATGAATGAAAACTAAATTATCTCAATAAAACTCAAGAGCATACCTTATTATGCTTTCTCCTTCTATTCTCCTCTTGTTCCTCCTTCTCTTTTTTCCTTTAAGCAATCAGAATTAGTTGAAGTAGTTAAACTACTTCTTTAGTTAAGTTAACTAAAACTCAACCAACTTTAGTTTAGGGGGAAAATTAATAAAATAATAATAAAGGTCTTTAATAAATAATAACTAGTAGGTGGGACCCCTTGTGACTCCCTTTAGTTTCTTTAACAAGCATAAACAAAACTAGTTAATCAATCAAACACATCCCTGCTTGTGGCTCCCATCATCACTCTCATAATTTGAAAATTAATATCAATGATATTTGAAACCATATCCAAAAAATATAATATCCAACATATCCAAAAAATAATGTGTTGTCCAAAAACTTCAGAAGTCAACTGTTCTCAACAATCAATAAATAAAAACATTCAAAAACCATATTTGCCACTCAGGGAGGAAATTTTCCCCTTGTTGCTGCTATCTTCCTTTGATTTCTCTGAATTTTCCTTAGGCTGTGTGGAGCCTTTAGGCCTGATCTCACTGATAACATGAGAGAAATCATCTCTCAAATGCATGCATGATGAAACGTATTTGGCAGAGTCATTTGAGGGAGAGGAGGGGGAAACAACATATTTTCCATTACCGGGTGCATGGTTGGCTTCGATTTTTAACCTCTTTCTTGCGTGAGAAGACTGTACCGGTGAGTGTGTAGGGGAATCTTGGACAATTGGGTTAACTGATGGAGGAGGAGCAGGTAGAGACAAATTGGGACAACCACGATGTTGGGAGACTATCGGGTGAACAATTTCTTGCCATCCATCATTTTCAGAGACTTCAGGTTGTAATGAGACATGAGGGGGAACTAGGATACCAGGGACACATGGGGCTTGGAAAGGAGGCCTCTCTGGCCTAGGTTGGACCACTCATTGTCCAATACAGTTAAAAAATCCATCTTGGAATAATTGGCTCAACTCTTGTGAGTTTGCATCAAAATGTATAGAAAACCTTGGCCTTCTAGGGCCCATGTTCCAATTTCCTCTTCCCCTGCTACCCCATCCATGGCTACCTCTACTAAAGAATCTCATTCCTGTATGCATTATTTATTAGCAACTAGTTTCTTCAACAAACCATATATGACATCTCTTTAAATATGAAACAAAGTTTGGTTCAAGAACACATCAGAATCATGCAATCCAATCCATAAAAATCGTTTCATACTTGTCAATGAGCAGGGGGTGAATAAGGGTTTTGGGATATATGAGGGATTGTATTGAGCGAAAAGTGGTAAAATGAAGAGGGTAGCTCATGATTGTTGCTCAACAAATCATCAAACAATCAACTATATTGTAATAACAAAACATATCAAATATAACTCATCCCTATGCCATCCTTCAATTGTTATAATACAAAGTTTTCATTTAGTTATAATTTAATTTTAAGAATAGGGACTGAATAATGAATCTGGGAAGGTGAGAGGACTTGTAATGTGCGAAAAAGTGAGAGAATGGAAGGGAAATAATGAATATTGTTCATAAAACAAATCAAGTAATCAATAAACATAACTCTGTACTCAAACCAACACCAATTCAATAATTACTGTGTATCAAAACTGTTCACTGTTCAACATTTAAATTCCTCAAAACTTCTCAATTAGAACAGTCTGCAATCATATTCATTATCGAAACAACTTTCAACAGTCTTGTTAAGAAAATGCTTGGTCTTTAATTTCTTTTCTTTTCTTTTAAGAATTAAAATAAAACACATAGCAACATTGCTCCACCTCTATCCCAAAAGAATCACTATAAAAATATCATACCCTATCTATCAATTCACGATTGACCAATTTAAAACATATGCACAGGTCCCTTCCAAATCGAACAAACTTCCAGAACATGCTTGATTACATATAGTCTTCATCATATCAACCAATAAGTTTTTGCAACGAAACCACAGTCAATATAAAACCTGAGCTTCATCACTGTCAATTCAATTATTTACAATATGCACGATGATCCCATAATAGATACACAATGAACATAATGAAATACACAAAGTTACCAATTCCATAATCATCTATAACCCTGATCAGGCTTAGTGAAACACACAGGAGTCTCCAATTTGCAATTAACAACATGATGTAAGAACACAATGATCAAAAGTATATCAAAGAAGAGGCAGCCCTTGACTGCATATTATTACTCATTCCCAATCACAACTTTTCAACCAATTTCATCATAGCAAGATGAGATAGGGACTCGACGAAACATTCCATAACCACTCCACTTGATAACCAATATTTGACAACAAAAAAGATGTCCGACATGAGTAAGAACAGTTGGAGATTTAAATCAGGCTCTGTCAAAACAAATACAAGGAGACAATCAAGAGCGTGCTCAGTCATCAACATCACAGAGAGCTGGAGATCCTTAGAGGGATATCAATCACAGGAAAAGACCCTTTTGATACAAGCAAAATAGAAATCCATACAGTTTCCTTATAACTCCAGGTCTGGGCAAATAGAACAACAATTAGACGCAAAGGAAACAACAATGGGTAGGGTATAAAAACCGATGCACATAGTGCACTTATGTTTGTAGAGGAGCAGTGAACATCTAATGGATAGTGACAGTTACTTAGAACACACAGAGATATAACCTCTGTCTATTTTTTAAGAGATGAATCTTTTGACAACAATGCCAGTGAGGATGCATAACCCGAGGCATAACTTCTATCACCCAACAACCATAAGGCATATATATTGACGATATTGCCACCCTAAGATCGATTCTTGAAATACTTTGGTGCCAAGAAACTGAGCCCACAACCTTGACTATAGTATAAGAATTAAAAAATAACCAAATGATAGTCTAAACACAACTATATAGGGCTACACTCATAACTATGAGGAAGAAAAATGCAATAATAAACAGAGCAAAACACTCCACTATTAAAACACAGAGTGATAATACCCATATTTATTTAAAAATCCACAGAGACCCACCACGATTTTAACCAATAGAGAAACCAATGAATGCACAACTCAACCAAAACCAATTCCTTTGCTTGAAATCCGAACAATTACACAGTCATTCCAAAGAGAAGAATCACACATTTACACAGTTTCCATTCTCAGGAAAACAAAAACCCAATCATTACTGAGCCATTTTTTGTTCATACACAAAGCATAATTCATGGATGGGGTGAAAAAGAACCATACCTATAACCGAGAGCTTAAAAGGGTGAGCTAGCCAAGCGTTTTCTTCCCAAGCCTGAAATGTGGAGCTCAACCACTAACAGACCAAAATGAAACAAAGAACCATACTAGGGTGATGGCTTGATGGGGGGAGTATGGAGTGACATTCATTTACTGCATGTCACTTCCATCTCCTATCCTATTCAATTCCAAAGTACAATACAACTAAACCTTCACCCATGCATTAACCATGTATTCAATTTCCAAACCATTGAAATCTATGAAAATATTCCTTGCCCAATGCGCCACCCAAAACATTCATGTTAACCTTTGCCAAGCCCTCATGTCATACCATATGCATTGCCATATCTTATGCGCCCCAAAATAACTCAAATGAAAATCACATAGCGACTAACCAACCATATAATAGTTAGGACTAACACTAACATGTTTTACATTTCCATTTGCATATAATCCTTAACATAAATCAAACATAGATCCTTTCCTTTTAGGATTTTTTTCATAAGCTTCTTTTCTTTGTTTTGGTTATGTCCTTACTAACATATTTCTTGTGTATGTGTGGCCAGGTAATAAATCATGGTTATTTGTGACATGATTAATCATAGCAACTATAAATACATGCCAATCATAACATAAAACTAATGCTTTGAATTGTAGAACATCCCATAAAATGCATCATCCACCTGTCACTATGTCAAAATAAAACCAAGACTGCATTGTCAACCATATAGGACCCTATAAGAAACATTGAAACAACAACAAAAAATGTGTGATATGACTATATTCAAGCCTCTAGTCTACAAGGGGGTCCCACCTACTAGTATTATATTATTAACATAGTTTAAATAATAGGGCTTTAGCAATACTTTGCGAGAGAAATTCCTCGTCGCGATTTTAATCGTCAACAAACTAGCGAATCGACAGGGAAATCTATTTCCAATAGATTAAGAAATCAGAATGTATGGTTTCGAAAACCAATTAACATCATATCAAGAAGATATAAATCAAAATAATTATGCAACAAGGTGAAGTGAGCAGATTTAATGGAAAAATGACCGGGAATTTGGGAATAACTCATGGAAAGCGTTAAGTATGAGGGGGTTTATCCATGTAAGAATAATCATTCAACCAGAATTTTGTCTTAACTTCAAGGAGAAAAGTTTTCTGGACTTGCTCTTTTGAATCTCAAAATGGATGAAGAAATGGAAAGAAGAAGCAGGAAGTAACCAACTATCTCATAAGATAACAGTGAAAGCTTATAACAAATTCAATGATGCTTTCAGGGGGAACATCATAACATTCGTGTAAGCTTGATTGTTATTGACTAACAATACTTTGGAGGAGTGTCACTATGGCAGAAATGATCCAACATTTTATTCTTGACCAAAAATTGAAATCAAAAGAACAAAAGCAAGAAATGTCATACATAAATGAAACTGCAAAATTGAAAATAGAAGAAATGGAATGACAAAAATGAAAATAGAAGAAGGAAAACTACTAAAATGAAAGCAGAATTGAAAAATATTGTAAAAGAAGAATTGAAATAGCAGAAATGAAACTACTAAAATGAAAACAGAACTAAACTACTAATATACAAAACAATCCAAACAACATTAAACTCTTCAAGTTGGTTCCACATAGTGTTTTAAGTGAGAACCATTAGTGTTGTAGGAAAACAATCGCTCTTGTAAATCCTTTAGAATGTAAGAGTTTTCACCCAGGAAAAAAACGATCTTGAAAGGACCCATCCATAATTTTTGAAACTTCGAGACATTTGATCGTCTTTTAGACTACACGATTAAATCATCAAGATAGAAATGAATAATCTTGCCGATCAAATCATAAAAAACTATCTGCATGACCCTTTTCAATGTGAAACCTACATTGGATAATCCAAAAGGCATACATTCATAAGAAAAAGTTCCCCAACCAGTAATAAAGGTGGTTTTATATTTATCTCCCCCTTTTACCTTGATTTGATTGTAACCAGAGAAACCGTCAAGTAAGGACATCATCTATGACCCTGCAACTTGCTGCAAAATCATTTCCATATGAGGGAGAGGAAAGTGATATTTTATGCTAGCCCGATTTAATGCATGAAACTCTACGCATAATCTGATTTGACTAGTTGTTTTTCGAATGGGAACCAAATTAGAAACCCATTATGAATACTTAACTGGAAAGATAATTCCAGCCTTCAAGAGTTTTTCCAACTCCTTTCGAATAGTTGCTTCTAGTGTAGGGTTGATAGGTCTTTTTTTTTGCCTAACTGGTTTTATGCCCTCCTTGATAGGAATGGCATGCTGTATAAGAGCGGGATCAAAACCACAAAGATCCTCATAAGACCAAAAAAATCATCTTGAAATTCACCAAGCAGTCTGGCAAACTTCATTTTTTCTTCATCAAAACATTGGGCACCTATTTTAACATTCTTTGGAGACTCAGGTGTTCCAATGTTCAAGGAGATGGTTTCATCCACCTTCCTTTTCGACTCCTCTTCTTTATGTTTCTCTTTATTTCCTACATCACTCGATGAAAATGAACTCTCTAGAAGAGTCAAGCCCTTAGGATTCTTGTTGTCTTCCATGGATATAATTTCCTTAGGCTTATAAGGTTCATTTTGAATGAAAACACATATTCTCTCATCACTAGGGAAGACCTACCATGATTCTATATTTTCAGCGATATGTGGATGATATAGAGATTGAAAAGTACAATCAGTTCTGTGCGGCAGAAGTTGTCGATTAGGAGAGGCTGCAAAAACAACTAAATGATCATCCATTGAGTTCAATTCCATCTTAACATGAGTAATGTTGAAAGATAGTAGGTTTGAGATAAGTTCCCAAAAAGTTTGGGTGTAGTGTTTAATCAACTTTTTGTTAGGAGAATATATCTTACGTACAAGGTTCACAACAAGCTCAGAATCCCCAAAAACTGTAAGGTGACCACAACCCATATTATAGGTGTTTTCAATGTCTAATAATAAAGCTTTGAATTCAGTGACATTGTTTGTGTAAGCAAACTCCAACCTATAAGAAAAGTTATGAATTTTCCCCACATGAGAGTACAATATAATACCATCTTTGTTTCCTTCATTAAAGCATGAACCATCAGATTTCGTATGCCACATACCATCGTCTAAGTCTATTTGTTCCAAGGGAGTGTTATCCTCCTCGAAAAAGATGGAATACACTCCTAGGTCCTCTTCGATATAATTCACATTAGGCTGTGGAACACTTTCTATGTAAGGTGAAATCCTTCCCTCTCTAAGCACTATGATGTTTTTACCATTCCGAGGAACAGATAAGTGTGTCCCGTTGAGTGAGAGGTATCCACCGATCAAAGCTTTCCAATCTCTTCCTAGGATGTTTGAGTACAAGGATGATTTTAGGGGCTAAATTTCGCTCGTGGGCTAATTTTCCATGGTTTTTCCCAAAACAAGATTTGTTATTCTAAAAATGATTCGGCCAAATTTTATAGGATAAAATTATTTTACCCTAAAAATCACCAAAATTTTATACAAACTATATAAAATCCTTAGAAATTTGAATATTTTTCAAAAAATATCGCCAAACATTTATAGTTGGCATATGAAGAATTAGTAATATTCGCCAAGGTTTCTACATTTTAAAATAAATTTCCATCCTTAAAATCATCCTTGATTGAGTAGTTTCTTACTGGCATATCAATTACCTGAATATTAAGGCTTGTCCTTATTTCAAGGTACGCGCACAAAACCAAGGTCACGTCCTTGATTTCACCTATGTTCGTTTGTTGTAGACTATTATAAGAGAGCATGCTTCTGGCGTTTTCATTTGTACAAGACAAGCCTATCTCTTCCATAATAATCTTCGACATTACACTTGGGCCCGAACTATCATCATTGAGGAAACAATGGGAAATCTTATCCATAATCTTTACAGAAATATAAAATGGGGGGTTTTTTACATGGTGTCTAAATTTATGTACACCTACTTTATTTATAGGAGAATCCTCTTCATCTACCTCTTTAGAGAGGTTGGCTACAACAAAATCTTTTCCTTCCATGAATTGTTTTAGATGCCTATGTTGTTTAGGGACAACAACCATGTCCAGAAGGGTTGCATCTACTTTAATGTTGGCCAACTAATTTAGAATATTGTATTTGGAAGAGGGTAGAGGGGAGGTAGTTCCTTGACTGTCAGGAGCCTTAGGAACCTGAACAATAGCAGTTGTTGAGGATGAGATCGGGCTAGAAGAATTACGGGGAGGATCATATTCTCTTTTGGGAGCATAGGATTTATTCCTAGTATTGATTATCATGACATCTTCTGGCTCTGCAAAATCTAATAAAACGATGGTAGTTTCAGGTATCTTACCAAATATTTTATCTTTGACACTCTTCTTTACCTCGCATGTAATTTCCTCATGGTGTTCCTCACAAAAGTTACACCAACTATGAGGCATGATAGCTTTATGCTGAAAATTGTTTTCATTTGGATTTCTAAAGGGGGGACCAGAAGAGGATGAAGCTTCAGGGGTAAGAGGGGAGACATTTCCTTTTCGCTCATATGCTATCATATGATTATTCATGTCTTGTAAAAGTTGTAAGAGGGAAGACATGTCTATCTGTTTAACTGAATCTCCCTGACGAAGATCTGTTCTTTCAAGTTGTTCTTCATACTCTAAACAAGTATGAAGAGTGGAAACGAGGTTATCAATGGCCTCTTCCTCAATCCTATGATGGTAGGGAGAAGGAAATGCATTATAATAATGCATGAAAGCATCTTGGTTCTGAGGTCGAATGAGTTTAGGGATTTGATTGTATAACTTGGTAAAACACAAGTTGAAGGACTTGATGGTCTCACCATCCTTATAAGCGATGTTATTATATTCTTGTAACTTCTCGGCTGGGCTTTTGGACTTCCCATAGGTGGATTTGAATCAATAGACTAACTCCTCCCAAGTAGATAAAATATTAGGAGGGAGATTGGAGAAATCGTTCGCATCCTTCCCTTCAAGGGAATTGACAAATAAGCGCATGCAAGTATCGTTGTCATTGGCTCCTATGTTGTGACAGGCATTTGAAAATGCCACCAAGTGTTCATTTGTAGTGACAATGTTATTCCCTGAAAACCTAGGAAGATTCTCTTTGAATTTAGGAAGTAGATGAGTAGCAGGTGCCAGGTTAAGAGGAGAGGAAACATGCCACAATGTGGTTATAGCATCTTCTTCAAATTGAAAAAGCCCATACTTTTTAATGACTTTGGTGGGGTTTGTGGTAGGTTGGACAGGGACTTGGTGACTGTATAAGCTACCAATCACTGACGAAGCTGAAGATTGAGATGAAGAAGCACCTCCAGTGCAACCAGGGCCATCACTAGATTCCATTTTGTGGATACTAGGTAAGGGAGAGAAAGATGAACCGAATGAATCAAATAAGGTTCTCCTTAGAGCACTTTGTTGGGTTGATAACACAATGTTCCTTCTTCCTATTTCAACAATAGGATTAATTTTAGGTGATAAGCCTCTTCTTCTCCTAGAAACGCAAGGGTCTAAGGGCAAGAAAAGAAGGTCAAAGATGAAGGAAAAAGAAAGTTATGGCTGATTCCTAAGTTGTCTATGCCTAGCTTCCCAACATTCTTGGGAACTTATGTATTGTTCAATTGTTGCCCATGAACGATTAAGCTCAGCTGGGGTATTAGCAGTGTCTAAAATGGTGTTAAACAAGTTTAAAGCAATATTGGTCTAATCTTGAAGACCAAGCTCAATATTAGACTACCTTGCAATAGGTACAGTCATTAAGAAATGAAACATTCAAAGAATCAATATCAGAAAAATAGATATATTCGATGATAATCAAGCATAAAAATCAACCAGAGAGATATTGAATATCTCCCCAGTATGGTCGCCAAATAAATGTTGAGAAAAAGATATGAAATAATCTGACTCAAGCATTTCCATATCTTACTTGGATAAAGAAGGATAGACAAGAATATCACCCTATGTTTATAGCCATCAAAAGTTGTTTCCTAATCCACAAGTATTGGTTACAAGGGCTTAGGACGAATTTTTTTATAAATGAAAGATTTCTGAAAAATTCAATGTTTATGTAATTTTCTGAATATAACAGATGCATAAATAAATGTAGAGACATAAGTAAAAATACCAAGTCAACAATCAACACAGATGAGACATAAAGAAATCACTTATTTCGTTCCAATTTATCGAAGAATCATTCTCTTTACAAAATTCCCTGAGAAAGTTTGGACCAAAGTCAAACTTAGATGTCCCCAATGAAAACCATACAAAAGGACTTCTGACAGAAAGTAAAAAACTGAACTTTAAAAGATGGATCAACTTGTCACAGATTGTTGCCCACTCGACTCTGCACAATATCCTTTATCAGTCATGAAATTTAATTCACAAACAAACAAGTCTACACAGACTATCAAAGATAGATAAACACCTCTGGAAAAAAAGTGTCTGAATGATGTAACTTAGCCTTGAATCTTGTTGTTTACAGTAGGAACTTCCTATCATAAAAGATAATTAGGCTTTCAATGAATTAAAGAATGAATAAAAACTAAATTATCTCAATAAAACTCAAGAGAAGACCTTAGTATGCTTTCTCCTATTCTCCTCTTGTTCCTCCTCTTTTTTTCTTTAAGCAATCAGAATTAGTTGAAGTAGTTAAACTACTTCTTTAGTTAAGTTAACTAAAACTCAAACAACTTTTAGTTTAGGGGGGGAATTAATAAAATAATAATAAGGGTCTTTAATAAATAATAACTAGTAGGTGGGACCCCTTGTGACTCCCTTTAGTTTCTTTAACAAGCATAAACACAACTAGTTAATCATTCAAACACATCCTTCCTTGTGGCTCCCATCATCACTCTCATAATTTGAAATTTAATATCAATGATATTTGAAACCATATCCAAAAAATATAATATCCAACATATCCAAAAAATAGTGTGTTGTCCAAAAACTTCAAAAGTCAACTGTTCTCAACAATCAATAAATAAAAACACTCAAAAACCATATTTGCCACTCTCGGAGGAAATTTTCCCCTTGTTGTTGTTGGTGTCTCCCTTTGATTTCTATGAATTTTCCTTAGTCTGTGTGGAGCCTTTAGGCCTGATCTCACTGATAACATGAGATCAATCTTCTCTCAAATGCATGTGGGATGAAATGGATTTGGTAGATTCATTTGAGGGAGAGGAGGGGGCAACAATAGGTTTTCCTTTATCAGGTACATGGTGGGATTTATTTTTTAACCTCTTACTTGCGTGAGAAGAGTGTATTGGTGAGTGTGCAAGGGAAGCTTGGAAAATTGGGTTAACCGGTGGAAGAGGAGAAAGTAGAGACAAATTGGGCCATCCATGATGGTGGGAGACTGTCGGGTGAACAATTTCTTTCCATCCATCATTTTCAGGGACTTCAAGTTGTAATGAGACATGAGGGGGCACTGGGATACCAAGGACATGCGGGGCTTGGAAAGGAGGCCTTTTTGGCCTAGGTTGGACCACTCCTTGTCCAATCCAGTTAAAAAATCCATCTTGGAATATTTGGCTCAACTCTTGTGAGTCTACATCAAAATGTATAAAAAACCTTGTCATTCTAGGGCCCCATGTTCCAATTTCTTCTTCCCCTGTTACCCTGACCATGGCTACCTCGGCTAAAGAAGCTCATTCTTGTATGCATTATTTATTAGAAACTAGTTTCTTCAACAAACCATACATGACATCTCTTTAAATATGAAACAAAGTTTGGCTCAACAACACATTAGACTCATCCAATCCAATCCATAAAAATCATTTCATACTTGTCAATGAGCAGGGGGTGAATAAGGGTTATGGGATATATGCGGGATTGTATTGAGTGAAAAGTGGTAAAATGAAGTGGTAGATCATGATTACTTCTCAACAAATCAGTAAACAATCAACTATATTGTAATAAAAAAACATATCAACTGTAACTCACCCCTGTGCCATCCTTCAACTTCTATAATACAGAGTTTTCATTTAACTATAATTTAATTTTAAGAGCAGGGAGTGAGTAGTGAATCTGGGAAGGTGAGGGGACTTGTAATGTGCGGAAAAGTGAGAGAATGGTAGGGAAATAATGAATATTGTTCATAAAACAAATCAAGTAATCAATAAACATAACTCTGTACTCAAACCAACACCAATTCAATAATTATCGTGTATCAAAATTGTTCATTGTTCAACATTTAAATTCCTCAAAACTTCTCAATTAGAATAGTCTGCAATCATATTCATAATCGAAACAACTTTCAACAGTCCTGTTAAGAAAATGCTTGGTCTTTAATTTCGTTTCTTTCCTTTTCAGAATTAAAAGAAAACACACAACAACATTGCTCCACCTCTATCCCATAAGCATCACTATAAAAATATCATACCCTGTCTATCAATTCACGATCGACCAATTTAAAACATATGCACAAGTCCCTTCCAAATCGAACAGACTTCCATAACATTCCCAATTACATACAGTCTTCATCATATCAACCAATACGTTTTTGCAACGAAACCATAGTCAATATAAAATCTGAGCTTCATCATTGTCGATGCAATTTTTTACAATATGCACGATGATCCCATAATATATAGACATTGAACATGACAAAATACACACAATTACCAATTCCATAATCATATATAACCCTGATTGGGCTTAGTGAAACACACAGGTGTCTCCAATTTTCAATTAACACCATGTTGTAAGAACACAGTGATCGAAAGTATATCAAAGAAGAGGAATCCCTTGAATGCATATTATTACTCATTCCCAATCAAAAAATTTCAATCAATTTCATCATAGGAAGACGAGATAGGGACTCTACGAAACATTCCATAACCACTCCACTTGATAAAAAATCTTTGACAACCAAAAAGATGCTCGACAGGAGTAAGAATAGTTGGATATTTAAATTGGGCTATGTCACAACAAATACAAGGAGAAAATCAAGAGCGTGCTTAGTCATCAACAACACAGAGAACTGGAGGTCCCCAGAGGCATATCAACCACAGGAAAATACCCTTTCGATACAAGCACAATAGAAAGCCATAGGGTTTCCTTATAACTCCCAGTCTGGGAAAATAGAACAATGACATGTAGGGTAGAAAAACTGATGCACATAGACCGCTTACATTTGCGGAGGAGCAGTGAACGTCCACTGGACAGTGACAATTACCCAGAACACACAAAGGTATAAACTCTGTCTATTTTTTAAGAGCCGAATCTTTTGAAAACAATGCCAGTGAGGATGCATAACCCGAGGCATAACTTATATCACCCAACAACCATAAGGCATATATATCAATGTTATGACCACCCTAAGACCGATTCTTGAAATAATTTGGTGCCAAGACACTAATCCCACGACCATGACTCTGGTATAATAATTACACAACAACCAAATGGTGGTATGAACATGAATGGATAGGAATATAGTCATAACTATGAGTAAGAAACAAGGAATAATAAACAGAGCGAAACCCTCCACCATTAAAACAAAGAGAAACAATACCCATATTCATTTAAAAATCCAAAGAGACCCACCAACAAAGAAACCAGTGAATGCACAACTCAACCAAAACCAATTCCTTTGCTTGCAATCCGAACAATTACACAGTCATTCCAAAGAGAATAATCATGCATTTACATAGTTTCCATTCTCAGGAAAACACAATCGTAAGCATTATTGAGCCATTGTTTGTTCATACACAGAGCGTAATTCATGGATGGGGAGAAAAAGAACCATACCTAAAATGGAGAGCTTAAAAGGGCGAGTTGGCCAAGAGTTTTCTTCCCAAGCCTAAAATGCGAAGCTCAACCACCAACAGACCAAAATGCAACAAAGAACCATACTATGGTGATGGCTTGATGGGGGGAGCATGGAGGGACATGCATTTACTGCACGTCGCTTCCATATCCTATCCTATTTAGATCCTAAGTACAAGACAACTAAGCCTTCACCCATGCATTAACCATGTTATCAATTTCCAAACCATTAAAATCTGTGAAAATATTCCTTGCCCAATGCACCACCCAAAACATTCACGTTACCCTTTTCCAAGTTCTCATGGCATACCATATGCATTGCCATATCTTATGCGCCCCAAAATAACTCAAATGAAAATTTCTAACCAACCATATAATAGTTAGGACTAACACTAACATGTTTTACATTTCCATTTGCATATAATCCTTAATATAACTCAAACATAGATCCTTTCTTTTTAGGATTTTTTTCATAAGCTTCTTTTCTTTGTTTTGGTTATGTCCTTACTAACATATTTCTTGTGTATGTGTGGCCAGGTAATAAATCATGGTGATTTGTGACATAATTTAACATAGCAATTGTAAATATATGCCAATCATAACATAAAACTAATGCTTTGAATTGTAGAACATACCATAAAATGCATCATCCACCTGTCACTATGTCAAAATGAAACCAAGTCTGCATTATCAACCATATAGGACCCTGTAAGAAGCATCAAAAAAGAAACAAAAAATGTGTGATATGACTATCTTCGAGCCTTCAGTCTACAAGAGGGTCCCACCTACTAGTATTACATTATTAGCATAGTTTAAATAACAGGGCTTTAGCAATACTTTGCGGGCAAAATTCCTTGTTGCGATTTTAATCGTCAACACCCTAGTATCAAAACACCTTACATAATGAGTACACCAGAATTAAAAGAATTATAAATGCAGTTAGAAGAATTGTTGAAGAAAGGGTACATATGTCCAAGTGTCTCACCTTGGGGAGCACCAGTACTCTTTATAAAAAATAAGGATGGAACTTTGAGGTTGTGTATTGACTTTCGACAACTGAATAAATACACTATAAAGAACAAGTACCCTCTACCCAGAATTGATGACCTCTTTGATCATCTAAGAGGGGAAAATATATTTTCAAAGGTAGGCTTGAGATTGGGATACCATCAGGCAAGAGTCATGGAATAATACATCCATAAGAAAACCTTTAGAACCAGGTATGTTCATTATGAATTTGTAGTGTTTCCATTTGGATTGTTCAATGCACCAACTGTCTTTATGTACTTAATGAATGGCATATTCAGAAATTACTTGGATAAGTTTGTCATAGTATTCCTGGATGACATGCTTTTCTATTCTAAGTCATGGGAAGAGCATGAACATCACCTAAGATTGGTATTGCAAGTGCTAAGGGAACAACATTTGTATGCCAAGCTTAGTAAGTGTTATTTTTACTAAGAACAGATCCATTACTTGGGACACGTTATTTTAGAACAAGGTATAGCAGTAGATCCAGAGAATATTGAATCCATTAGAGGATGGCCAACACCCAGGAATGTTTTAGAAGTTAGATATTTTATAGGATTAGCCAGTTACTATAGAAGATTTATAGCAGGGTTCTCTAAGATTGCTCATACGATCACTTATTTGCAAAAGAAGGGAGTTAAATTTAAATGGACATCTGAGTGTGAAGATAAATTTAATTTGTTGAAAGAATTACTTACTAGTGCACCTGTTTTAAAGATTGCTGACCCAAATGGAAGTTTTGTGGTATGTACAGATGCATGCAAGGAAGGACTTGGTGGATTCCTCACTCAAAATGGGCATGTCATTGGTTATGAGTCCATAAATATTAAATATCATGAGAGGAACTATACCACACATGACTTGGAACTTGCTTCCATTGTTCACACTTTGAATATGTGGAGGCATTATCTCATGGGGAAGAGGTGTGAATTAAGAACAAACCATAATGGTCTGAAATATCATTTTGGACAACCAACTTTGAATGCCAGGAAAACGAGATGGATGGAATTTTTAAGTGAATACAATTTTGACATCAAGCATATCAAAGGAAAAGAAAATAAAGTTGTTGATGCACTT
>ML828582.1:94076-107372 GCA_009831015.1 Picea engelmannii | reverse complement strand
AAGAAGTTTTGAAGTAGGGGATTGGGTGTTTTTAAGACTACAACCATACAAACAGATGTCCCTCAAGCAAGCCAAGAAAGATAATAAATTATCACCAAAGTACTATGGCCCTTATAAGGTGTTGCAAAAGATTGGTACTATGGAATACAAATTGTAGTTGCCTACATCTTCACGAGTACACCCAGTTTTCCATGTTTCATACTTAAAGAAGGTTATAGGTGACAAGATCCCAGTTCAAACTATATTGCCAGAACTTGACGAGGAAGGAAAAATCATATTGGAGCCTAAAGCCATCACTGACACAAGAATTTGCCAGCTGAGGAATAGATCCATTTCAGAGTATCTCATTAAATGGAGGAAACTACTGGCTAAAGATTCCACTTGGGAAGATGAGTATTTTATACAGAAGCATCCAGAGTTACTCAAGCGTTGTGGAAAACACTTGTCTCAAGGGGAGGGACATGTTAAGACCTAATATTGGCTCATTACCCATTAATTTGGGCATATTATATTAGTAATGTTATTTTATTTATGTCATCTTTAGGCCATTAGTTCTAATTATACCTCTTAGTCTCCTATATATACCAAGGAGACATTTTCATTTTGAATGATCTTGTACTTGAACATTTAAGTGGGGTAAAAGGAGGTTGCCAGCTGTAATACCTTGGCCTTGTAATTCAATCCTTCTTGTCGAAATGTCTCCTTCTCCCGTTCTAGAGCAACTAGTTCTGTTGTTTGTGGATGTTCTGTGGCAGACATTTTTAGTTTTTTCTTCAAGCTTTGAATCAAATTGTATTTCTCTTCTAAGGAGTATTTCATTCCCCGAGGGCCTTTATATTCTAATATCTTGACTTGAGTTTGCCAAGCTCTGGTGGATGCTTTCTCTTAACTCAACTGCCCCTCCAACTTAAGTGCATGAGTTGAAATCTTTGAATTCTTCAAGATCAGACCCAAGTAATCTGAATACAACATGTCACTAGTGTTCCTATGGAATTTCACCTTGTCTGGAGCACTGATGTTGTCATAGTATAGCTTAACCTTAGACACTTTATCCTCATTTGCAATTGCTATGTTGAGTGTCCTCTTCTCTACATCCTTGACTATGAATAGAGAAGACTTGTGTTGATAAATCATTTCTACCTCAGGGATCAACTCTATTATTTCACTCATGGCCAAGTTTCCTTTCTCAACATATTTCCTTTCCACATATTCTTTATTTTGATAGGATGCTCCAGGTGCCTTATCAAAGATGTGTTTTTTGTCGCTGAAAGATCTTGAGCTGCTTTCAATTTGGGGCATGCTTCTTTTACTAGCTTGTTCATTTCTGGTGCCACTCTCCACCATATCCATACTTACTTACTCTTTAGGCTCCTCTTCCTCCAGATCCACTATCTATGGGGATTGTGTGATTTTCATTTTCTTGGGAGAATTTTGTTGACTACCGGTGCCTAAGACCTCTGAACTGCTTCTCTTGGTGTAGAAACTTACTTTGGTAAATTTGAGTATCATCTTATGAGGAGTCTGCTATGGGGTTGGCCCCACTTGTTGTGTTTGAGAAGGCTGCAAGATGGCTTCCATGTCAGCACAGGTTTCTAAATTTTCCAATTTTTTGAAACATTCAACATACTCATGTTCATAAGAGGCATGTTTGTTCATCGATATTCTTTTAGATATGACCTGACGTGGATCATATCTTCTCCCTTGTAGCTATGCAAATTCAAACTCCTTGAGTTTGGCTTGGATATGAGATAAGCAAGATCTAGTTTTTAAAACAAAGGGTCCTATGATGAAAGGAAATTTGAGGTTAGATGCCTTGTGTAGTTTCAAGAAATGTCCTGTCTCTGAGATGATTCTTTTCCTAATAAAATCCAGAGAGAAAACTCTAGGTGTCAGAAAAATAGGCAGGAGATAGGGGGCCTCTTGACAACCATATACCCAAATTACTATAGAATGCATGAATAACACCCAATCCCCCACTTTGTTTTCTGGATTTGGATGCAAATAACTTTTCATGTCCTCCGGGACTCTTGGCAGGCTGGTGTTGAAGATTAGGCTGTAAAATTTGGACATGATCTTGTTGATAAAAATGAACATTGTGATTCTTTTGCATTCGGTTGAGATGAATGCTACTTCAGGGAATTATTTCTTGTTTGTCTCCAGGAATATCTTCAACAAGTATGTGTAATACCTGAAGTGCCTTAGTGACTGGAAATTCACTATCTATTTGTGTACATTATCAGCTATGAATTTATCAAAGCCGATGCAAACTGACTGACTGGACTCTGATTGAAAAAATGCTAACAAAAAACCTAACATGACCTCAAACACATATTTGTCATTGTCCAGACCTAAAATATGATTCAATATGGAACAGGCCCATTGGATTTCAATAACCATGAAATTTACATTCATTGGAAAGGACATACTCTCAAAAAAATGCTTGGGTTTGACAATTGTCTGCAAAAATAGGTTTTTAAATTTAGAGGGACATTCCTGGTAAACCATAATTAGCTTTTCCTCTTCAAATGGTCCAGACACTGTGGAGGGGGACTCTGGTATGCTGAGGGCATATCGAATTGACGGGATATCTATTATACACAGGACATAAGACCCTAGTTTATTTAAGATGACTTTCTCTTCCTATGAGTATTGCTATGCACACCAACCTATGAATTCCGGGAAAGGGAATGTGACCTCGACGACATAAGGGACTATGGAGGCCTGGACTGCTTCAAGAAAAGGTACTTATTTCCCTACGTTATTTGACAGGTTAGCTTTGAACATGGAGATGGGAAAGATGGTTATATCGGTGTCTAACACATATGAATCTCTGTCAATTAGGGATTATTCATTCAACATGAGATCTTGCTCTGCTACAGATATAATGATAGGGTCCATGGAGGCAATGAAAAATACCTGTGAATGAGCAAAAAATGCATGAGTTTGGTGCACTGTTGAGCTTCAATTCGAATAGAGTGGTCACGCCAGTTTCCAATGTTCCAGTGATTTGAAAAAATATAAAATAATTACAAGGGCCCACCCCTTTCTATACACTTTCCCGATTTCTAGGACGAGGCAAAGCAGTTTGGGGTAGACTGCTTATCACCCTAAAATGCACCCTATGGTGCCACATGGTCCTGAGCTGAAACCATGGTTTTATTTTTGACCTGCTTTAAAGAATTAACCTTCGTGCTAGTTCTCCACCCGAAATGATCCCTGACCGTTGATCTGCGGTGCCTGCAATCTGTGGCCCGTCGGGTCCCATCAAATTCACATTTCTGCTAGAATTAGCCTCCTTCCACTAGATATGTCCCAGTTCTCTAGTTTATCATGCCTCTACATCATTTTAGCATCTCATTAATTCTTGAAACTAGATTTCACACAGAGATTGTTATAGTGATAACAGGTGGTAGTCCCGAAATTTCTATAAAAACATCTTCAAAATCCCTAAAAAATGAATGGTATTCAATGCTCGCCACTTTGTCTTTGGATGCCTCCTCCATATGGGCTGCAAACATTTAACATCCTTTCCTGAATCTCTTCTTCAACTACATAACTGAAATCTCTCTAATAACTACAACTCCTGGAATGCCTTGAATCTTGCCTTGTTGCCCTTCCTCATCAAGACATGTGATTGTCTTGTTGTAATAGTCTAGGACAACATGATGTTTCTCCAACCAATCCATACTGATTAGAAAATCCTATGAACCCAATGATATCATGTTTACATCCACCTTTGTATTGAGTCCATTCATGTCTATCATACAATATTTAACCAACTCATTGATTTTCCTCTTAGCACTGGTGGCTAACTGAACTAACCAGGATTTCTTATGCTTACTTCTTTGCAAGTGAAATCTTTCAACGATGTTAGAATTTATGTAATTGTGGCTAGCTCCCGAATAAATCAAAATTTCTATGGGATCATTATTGACCTTACCTTCCACTTCAATCATGGGAGATTGATACTCTTCCTGCTTCTTATCCAAGGATGCATAAATATTTGGCAAGCTTCCTCCCATGTCTTCCACTGTTTCAACCTCTTGAATGTTGTGGACAATCCCCATTATTTCTCCTTTGTGACGGAAATCCTTATGTATATGATTTCCCCCACATACCCAACATTGCACGGGATGCTGCCTTGAAATTTTTCCAAATGAATTTGCAGTCTTGTGTTCATTTTGTGCGACTTGACCCTATTGATTCACTTGAAAATTATTCCTGAAAAAGGGTGGCTTAAAGCACATATGATCCTTCTTATCCTTCATCTTGTCATTCCAAACTTTTTGGAAAACGGGTCTTCCTTTGCTCTTTTCATACATATGCCTTTCTTTCCTTATAGATTCCTCTAGGGTTTTGGGGTTGTCATATTTAATCTCATCACTGAAGAAAGAGGGTAACCCACTTAGAAACCTTTTCATTTTGACTTTCTCATCCTTTGTGAAGTCAACATACTTCAACAATTCAAAGAACCACTTCTCATATTCCTCCATTGTCATGGTTTCCAACTTGAGTTCAAAGAACTCTTTCATATTTATTTCATAGTAATGCCCGAACAAATATTTCTCTTGGAAATATCCCTTGAACTGCCTCCACAAGATTCTTTTCTCATCAAGGTTCTTGGCTTGCTTAATTTGATCCCACCACATGAATTCCTTCCATTACAAGTGGTAGGTGACAATTCTAGCTTCTACCCGGGAGGGGTAATAATGAAGATGGAAATATTTCTTCATTTCCAAAACCATGCCTCTTCCTCTTCTCCTTTCCTAGGATCACCAATTAAAGTTGGTGGATTAATCTTCTTGAGTTCCCCATGCAAGATGTCTGCCTCAGGTCTTCTCCTTTTCCTTCGAACAAGACACACACTTTGGATATTCCCTGGACCTAAAATTGCATGAGTTCTTCTAGCGGAATGTCTTGGAGAATAATGATGTCTACTCATGCTTCTTGACTACCTATCACTCCCATGGTCATTTATTTTTCTATGGGATCTTGATGCTGATACTTGTCAAGCACTAGCTTCTTAATTGATGCTAGAGTCCTTGTTAACTTGCTTCTGTAGCATATTTAGGATTTTAAGTATCTCTTCTTGAGCCTTCATGATCCTATCATTATCGACCTTATAGCTCCACACTTCTTTTTGCAGGCTTCTCATAGTTACAATTCCCTGCATGTCTCTTCTCCCATTAGAATCGGCCTCAACATTACCCATGTTGGCATGCATACCTCCAATTTCTTCTTCATGGATGGAAAACCCTTGAGCATCCTCCATGTCTCTAGTTCTCATGTAGGAACTAAAATCTATTTTTTTGTATCTCTAATTCTACAAGAATGTGCATGCAATAATTGCTTGTTAGAATTAAGCGTATTGCAAAATATTTATCAATTAGATTACATGTAATTGTTCATTTAAATTATGAAGAATATTAATGCACTACTCTCAAGTAGGATTCCTTAAATGCACTCATTTTTGAAACAAATATCCAATGGATGTACTCATTGTGAAACAAAATAACATAGACTTATATGCAACCACTGTAAATTTCATATCCAAACAACTTGATTGAAAACACACATTTCATCTAATACCCACTTGCAGAATAAATGAAAAACCACAAAAAATATTATGAAAGACAACTATTTGGAAATCCCACTCCTATGGGAAAAACCTTATTAAAATACTTTTGTCTGAAATACAAGTAGAAAATCAACTAAACTGACTAAATGACAACCATACAAACTGTACGGTTCCGTATAGGCATGATTTTCTCTTGTTGGGAGACTGTACGGCCATACATAACTCATGGTTCATCTTGGGTTTCTCTTTTCTTTGCTGCAAATGGTCACACTAAGCTCTGTCCCCTCATACCTTCACTTTCCTACTCTCAACCACATATCTATGGCTTCCTTCCTCTCTTTTATAGCTCGTACATCCCTCACTTGGCCTAATCTGTACGAATTGTACAGTCTCTATTTAGCTCGTTGCATATTGATGGAATACTTCTTGAGTTCTTTCTCAGCTCTTATATTCTCCTACTTGCCTTAGCTTTCCTTTACTCAGCCTCTTCACTGGTTTACCTCAACCAGTCACACAATCTCCTTGGAAGAGCCTCTCTAACTTAGTCGGATGGATTCACTCTTGAGATACTTGTGAAATGAGGCTCTCTAGGTATATTATAACCCTTGCCTCTCTCTCATGCATTTATGTCCCTTATATATTCTTTGCAATATATAGATCTGATGGTGGGGCCTTAATCAATCATTGAGACAACTTAAGTCACATCCAACGACTGTCACTTAATATCATGTTGATTTAAGTGATCCCCACCAATTATAGTGTTGTCTAGGCATAAAGTGGGCCCCTTATGCACTAATAAACACCCCTAGTGTGGAAGTACCTGCCCGAGATACATAATCTAATACTCCCTCTTAGCGAGGGAGGTACTACCATTGGAGTTGCCTCCTCCATGGTCCACATTACTACAAGTATCTTCCTATGAATCTGAGAGACCTATATTTTCTAAGTCTAGATACTCAATATGCTATGTTCTATAGCTCCTACTATCACCTCCACTAATACCATATGAGTATCCCCACTCCTCCAACTAAGTCCACTCCCACCATGTGGGCCTATTGAGGATAACTTATTTCTCTCTTAAGTGTGATACAAATGTCTCATCACTTACATCCTTGAAGTTGTATATAGTTTCCCCCCATAACTTGTACATGTGATCCTCACTGATTTGTATCATCATAGGTGGTCCTAGTGCCTGACCTCTAACAGAGAGAATATGCACACCACAATCAAAGAAGCTGACACAGTAGCCTTGATACTCCAAGGCTGAGATTGAAAGTATACTAACTCTCATACTTGGTACATAAAGTACCCATGGAACCCTTAGAATCCTACTTGATTCTATTTGTAGTGATACCACTCCTTTTCCTCAGACTGCCACCATGCTAGAGTGCACACCACACCTCACAAAACTTGAGTCTTGTGATGTAAACTCCTGAAAGTATTTCACCTATCATATGATAGGTGGCACCACTATCATGTACCACCCTTCCGTGGGATTGTCCTCTATGTCTAGAAAAAATATATATTGTTCTCAAAACATTCTTGATAACTCACAAGCTATGGAATCCAATTGCTTCTCTTCTTCCTCATCCTTGTCCTCGACTTCAACTGAGGTTGCTACCTCCTTTATTTTCCATTTTTCTCCATATCCCTTCTGGGATTGAGAGCACTGGCTAGCATAAATCCCAAATTCTCCATACACATAACATTCGACATGTGATAGATCCTTGTTTGTCCTATCACTTGTGGATCCTCCTTTAAAGGTTGTTCCTCTTCTGCCTCTGGCTACCTTCTTGGAGGTATGAGCAATATTCTTCTTCTCTTCATCCTCATCTATTTCCCTCCATATTCTGATCTCTTCTTGGCAATAATCATTCCATAACCTATCCCAATCTGGCAGATTTTCTCTGGCCACTACCTCTAAAATAAAGGGATCCGACTCCTTTGGGAATCCTCTCAAGGAAGATCAAACTATCTCAACTGGTGAGAGATTTACTCCCACTATAAGAAGTTCATCTAGTATATATTTCACTTTGGTGAGATAGGTTGTGACACCTTCCCCTTTAGTCATCTTTGTGTGCATAAGTCTCTCCTTGAGAGCCATGATTCTTCTCTCATGCTTAGCCTCAAATAGCCCCTTTAGATGTGACCACATTTCATGAGTTGTTTTCTTCTCACCAAATTGGGTATGAGGTGATCCTTCACCTCGTCTAGGAGGATCCTCTGAGATCTAATCTCTAGAGCATAATGAAATTCTTTGTCCTTAGGATCATTGGGAATTGTGGTCGTCTTCTCAAAAATACCTCATACCCTACTTTCATGAAGGGAATTCTTCATTTGGTACTTCCACTATACGTAGTTGGAGGCACCATCCAGTCTATCCGCATATCTGTTATTTGTAGAAATCTTGCTACTTAGCTATAACTCTTTCTAGAGACCCTTCTTAGTTGATGTAGGAGCATCTCTCAACCTGAGAAAATGTGCCAACATTCCAACACATCAATGCACATTTCAGAGAGGGAGAGGCATTACCATTTTTAAATTCAAAATATGATCCTATACAGATTTTGTGTTGTAAGGCTGATAAATGCCAAGCCATACCTTTGTACAGGTAGTGGATAGGGTTTCCTTAAATGGTTGAATGTAAGCAGGTCTAGATCATAGTCAGGTTTGGATCTTCATTTATGTAATGAGCCATAGGAGTATGGTGTCTTAATTGAGACAGTGATGGCACTAAGCTGATGAAGAGGATAAGCTCATAGAACCCTATTTTGTAAAGAGGGGAGAGATCTTTGTAGAGAGGTCTTAGAAGCATAAATCATGATAGAGTTAGGATAGGAGGTAGAATAGTTCTTGGAGAGAGCTTGAGAGAACTGAGACTCTGTTCCAGTCCAGTTTTTGTAAACATCTGTATAGACACATAGAGATAATAGAAAAGCAATTTTTCCTGCACATAGTGTGTTTATGTATTTGTGTTCATTATTATGTTTTTATGTATTTCATGAATGAATGTGTGAACTGATGAAGTAACGAATAAGTTTCAATTGTTTCTCTTCTAAAACTCGTATGCAAGGTGTGCATATCGAACGCAAGGAGTGCATCGACTGAGTCTTAGATTGACTCAGAAGAGTTCAGAGAGAGATCAGAGGAAACTTAGACCAGGTGCAAGGAGTGAACATCATCAAGGAATGACTAAGCATTGAAGAACCAGAACAGAGGAACACCAGGAGGGCGAGAATAATTTATTTTCAAGAAATCCTTCGAATTGAGTTATCGAAATCCCTGAACACAAGGAGTGCATGGGAAGTCTAAATACTTTAAGGATCAAGCTCAGAAGGGATAGCACTTTTCATAAGTGCTGACAATATCCAAGAGTCAGACTCGTAGGATGAGAAAAGGTCGAGACCTTTGAAGACTGAGAAATATTCTAAGTCAGAAGAAATCAAAAGCTTAGGAGGAGGAGCGAAAATAGTCATTGGATCACAGTGCAAAGGATCAACAACCATCTGATCAGAGTAAGGTGCATGAGCCTTAGTGCTTTGTACACGCGGGAGAGATAACCTTCAAAAGTTCCGAAGTCCAGAAGTAGTTTGGGACCGCCCATCGTTGAGGAACACAGGTGGTGCAATATCCATAACTTCAAACATTTGTGGATGAAGAGGAGGTGAAACACCTGAAGTAGGATCCTGACCATTGATCACCATGAGATACGTGTCAGTAGATCAACAACTTTGGGAAATCTATTCAAGAGTTTTTCATTTGATATTTGAGACTCCCGAAGCGTGAAGAGCTGAAGGGCCGAAGTGAATTTGGACCATTAGATCCATAAGAATACGTTTCGGCAGGTCACGAGATCCATAGGAAGTCAAAGGTGAAATGTTGAAACACCTGAAGCCCGAATAGCCGAAGAGCCGAGAACCTTTGATATGTAAGGGGACACTTGTCAACAGATCATGAGCTTCAAATAAATTGTAGTGAGTTGAGAACTGAGACTGTCGAACACCAAAAACCTAAAGTGAATCTGGACCGCCAGATCTAGAGGAGACGTGGCATAAATCTGTGAACTCCGGGTAAAATCCTGAAGTAATTCATAGTCATCAGATCTAGAGGAGACATGGTGTAAATCTGTGAACTCTGGGTAAAGTCCCGGAGTAATTCATAGTCTTCAGATCAAGGGAGAAGTGGCGTAAGTCCATGTATTTCGGGTAAATATCTGAAGTAACCTTCAACCGTCTGATCTAAGAGGACATGTGATAGGAATCCACATACTTTGAGAGGAATTGAAGTTTGATATTTGAGATCTCAGAAGTTTGGAGATCCGAAGGAGATCTCAACCGTTGATTGAGAAGAGGGCCACAAGACCATTGATCTAGTTGAAAGGTCAAACACCCGAAGTAAAAGGTAGGGCCGTTGATTTAGAAGGATAGGTGTCCGCAAATCATCAAATCTGGAAGATTGACATACACAGGAGACTAGGATTTGAGAGTTGAAATTTTTGAAGCCCGGAGATGCAAAAGGATCAAAGCAGTTGATCTGAGGAGGAAACGCATCGGTGGATTATAGCCTTCGGATAAAATCCATTGAAGGAAAGGGTTGAAGTTTGAGAATTCTGAAGTTCAGAATTCCAAAATGATCAGTATCATCGATTGAAGAGGACGCGTGGAAGAAGATCTAGTATTGCGGGAGAAGGCAAGGTTTGAGAGTTAAAACTCCTAAAACCCGAATCACGAAGGAGATCACATCTGTTGATTCAGAAGGGGTATATCTGGTCCATAGATTTGGAAAGGGAAGATCTGAACCACTAGTTTAGAAGTACTGTCAAGATCAGGAGATCGACAGTCCCATAGCATTGCGGGGACAGGATTTGCACGAAATTTAAAATGTTGAGGGCAAGCCACAACCCAGACCGTCCTTTTGGCAAGAGGACACGTGGAGGCTCGAGGAGAATTGTGGGCCAAAAAGTAGTTTGATTTCAAACCTCCTTTGGTCGCGCCCACAATCACGTGGTTACGTGAGGTCATTACTCAAGGTCACATCAAGAGGGGGATTGGAAGAAAAGGAACTAATGCCCAATACTCTGAGATTTCGTAGGAGAGCGAAAGGGAAAGTTATGGGTACCATAAGACCTGCACCAGGGAGATGAAAGGGCTTGTGTTTAGATATAGAATGAGACCATCAAGGTTTTAGAGAGTCGATTGACTCAATATTGAAAGATCCTAGACTGGGAGGTTGCAGAACCCTAGGAGGGAAGGGGGGAATGCATCAGGTGGCATCAGAGCTTGAATTTTCGTCTGTAGATTTCAAGCAAAAGAGAAAGAGGAGAAGACCTAATTTTTTCTTGCAGACAACAGAAAAGAAGGAGGTGAAAGGAGATGATCTGGTAACATAAGATGATATCAGAGGTTCAAATTTGCCTATAGAAAACAGGTGAAAGGAAGGCAAAGTACTTATGCTCTGTGAGAAGGTTGTTGCATGTGCACATCAGTAAAAATTTAAACAACTGGGTGATTTGTGAGAGAAGTTGGATATGCTCTCATATGTAGAGTGATCCATAGGATTTCCATGAGGGCAGGTAGAAGGTGGAAATGGCTATTGAAGGCCATGGGTGTGGTCGAAGAGAAGGCCGGAAGAAGAAATGCAATCCATAGATGGATCTGGAGCTCAATCAAATAAGAGAAAGGATGTAACAACTAGCATTTAGGATGCAACATGAGGCAAAGGTATGTTGGAGGTATGAATGTCCTCTGAATAGGAAGGAAAAATGGCATGTTCAAAATTTTTTGGCCAGAAAGCAACAACAAGAGTTGAGAAGGTGGCTGAGGGAATTAGAAAACGTGAATGACATAGAGGAGGAACTGATTCACATATGTGAACCAGAAATTGGGAGACACCTCACTGATGAGGAGGAGGTGAGATCAGATAAAGATCTGATAAATTGGCATGAGAGCAGAGATGGATTTTCATATTTCCAGGTGGGTAATGAAATGAGATCATTGGAGGACCTCATAGACTATCAGGAGGATAACAATGGAAATTCATATTGCTAGGTGGGAAATGATATGAGATTAGCAGAGGATTTCATAAATTGCTAGGTGGGTAGAAATGGACTTTCAAGTTTCCAGGTGAGAAATGAAAAGAGATCAGTTGAAGGTCTCATATACTGCTAGAGAGACAATGATGAGATTTAAGATTTCCAGGTGGGTAATGAGATGATATCGGTTGATCTCATAGTCTTCCAGGTGGGTAGAAGAGAAGTCCCAAACTACCAGGTGGGCAAGGGAAGGAAGGTGAGACTGTTAGAAATTCTCAGGAGCTCAGAAGTGACTTCATATCAGCATGGAGTGTTGATGGATGAAGATTCATGTGGATTTGCAGACCATGTGAATGAAGATGATGAGAAGTTAAATACTTTCACCATATAGGAGGAGGATCAGAGAAGCATTCTGATTATTGGAGGGATCAAGACATTCCTACCAAACAACCAAGTAGAGGCCAGTGCACATGATGAAAGTGCAGCAACAGAAGAAATATGTTAGGGTCCTAACCCACACATAGGTAGATCAATATATTCAGATGTAATAAAGGTCAATATTAATAAGGCCTTTCAATAAAATAGAATAAGGCGGATGTAAGAAGACCTAATAGAAGCTTCCACTTCTAGAAGGATCTTCCTCCATATGCTTCTCTTGATAGACATATTTAGTATAAATAAGGGTCGAGGGTATGAAAACCCTAGCTTGGAGATTGTTGTAATAGAGCATTGCTCGAGTGGAGGTTGCCCCCTCGAAGAGGCCTGTGAACATTGCTTTCTGAATCAAAGTGCTATTTATGTTGTTCTTATATCATTTCTATGTTATTGTGGAGATTATGCTGGATATATTACTGTTATTCTGCCATTTCTAGCATTTTATTTTTGTTCTGCATATTTATTATATCTGGTATCTTGCAAGTGGTATCAGAGCACTTTCCTTGGTATAAATTGTGGGATTTTTTTTTCCAGGGTAGAGATGTATTCCAACGTATTTAAGCCACAAGGATCTTTCGTTACGCGCATAAACCCGCTGTTGAGGGATTCATACACGTAGGAAATACAAGTGGTTCTTAAGCGCACATCTGTTGGCCACCCTTGTAACCCCTGTTGGTACCCCTTCGAGTGGTAGTGCATCAGACAACACCTATCTATGGATCGGCCTAGATTTCCTGAAGCCCTCTTTAAATAAACCTATCGGCCACTGGACTGCTATAGTGTCATCGATAACATCACTCAGGAAGATACTCTCTAGTACCTGGGTAGTTGGGTAGTACGACTAAGGGTACAGTCTATCCTCCTCAGTTAGTTCCCTGAGATATTGGGCCGAGTACTACTATTGGACCATGCATGTATATCAGAGAGCTATAGCACACGACAAACCCTTGTCTGTAGAACCCTTGAATACCTAACCCTTGGGGGACAAAAACATAAGCAAATTAAAACAGACCATATCTATTGCCACGCAACTGTGTTTGGGTTTCCAAGTAAATACACATTTCTTTCTATTTAAGCATTTTGGGATTTCATCACCGCAGTATTCTTTAGACCGGAGTATAATTCCGTAGGTGTTAAAAATAAATAAAAATGTCTGGAAAATTTTTCACCATTATTTGAGACCTATTCCATTGGATTCATCTCTCCGCCCTTATCACATTCATCCATATCATTTTTCGGAAAAAAAAAAAAA
>ML828582.1:75655-92795 GCA_009831015.1 Picea engelmannii | reverse complement strand
AACTCCATGTCATCCAAACAACAAAGACACCCCCGGTGCTGCATGACCTCCAAGCTCTCCTTTCTAAACATCAAATGGTATTTTCCACTCCCCAAGGACTCCCTCCTTCCCACGGTGTTCATGATCATTCCATTCCCCTTGTACCCGGAATCCTTCCTCCCAATATCCGTCCATATCGCCACCCCTTTTCACAAAAAAATGAAATTGATAAAATGGTCCAGGAACTCCTTAATGTAGGCATTATCTGCCCTAGTACGAGCCCTTACTCTTATCCTGTAGTCATGGTCTTGAAGAAAGAAGGTTCTTGGAGAATGTGTCCTGACTTCCGTTCCCTCAACAAACTGACCATTAAAGACAAATTTCCCATTCCTGTCATTGATGACCTCCTGGATGAATTGAGTGGCGCCCAATTCTTTACTAAACTTGATCTTCACTCGGGCTATCACCAGATACGTATGAAAGAGGAAAACATTCCCAAGATAGCCTTTCGCACTCATGAGGGGCACTATGAGTTTTTGGTCATGCCCTTTGGCTTGTGTAATGCCCCCTCCACCTTCCAAAGCCTCATGAATCATGTCTTCCATCCCTTTCTCTGTCATTTTGTCTTAGTTTTCCTTGATGATATCCTCATCTATAGAAAAACCTGGACAGACCATCTTACTCATGTGGACCAAGTTCTCCATCTCCTCTCCCAGCACCAACTTTTCCTGAAACAGTCTAAATATGCTTTTGGTGCCTCAGAAATAGAATACTTGGTTCATCTGGTTAGCAAGGATGGCATCAGGGTGGATCCAAAAAAGATTGAAGCTATGCAAGACTGGCCGCACCCAAAGACTCTCAAAAGATTGTGTGAATTTCTGGGCTTAATAGGGTATTGTCGTAAGTTTGTTAAGAACTACAGAAAGATTGCAGCACCTCTCACTGCTCTCCTAAAAAATAACTCTTTCACTTGGACTCCATCCGCTGCTCAAGCTTTTCAAACCTTGAAGACGACCATGTGCACCACTCCAGTTCTGGCCCTTCCTAATTTCACAAAGACCTTTGTGTTGGAATGTGATGCCTTAGGGAAAGGAATCGATGTTGTCCTTATGCAACAGGGTCGACCTTTGGCCTTCACCAGCAAGCAACTGTCTTAAAGGAATCTAGGAAAACCCATTTATGAAAAGGAAATGTTGGCTATTCTGCATGTCGTTGATCTGTGGTGCCCTTATCTCTTGGGGCAACGCTTCCAAATTAAGACCGACCATCAAAGCCTCAAGTAATTTTTGGAACAATGCATTTCCTCTCAGAAGCAACAAAAATGGGTGACTAAGATCTTTGGTTATAATTATGAGTGTTGTGATGGAAATCTCCTTACGGACTAGAAAATAGGATTAGACTTTACATGAAGATATGACCTATAGAAAATCTACTTCCTACCTTCGTCCCCAGACTTAAATCCCATTTATTTTTAGTAAATGCATGGCTAGATCAACCTACCTTGTTCCGGGCGTTTGATGTCGATCCCTTGTTGCACTTGATTACTTGTTCGCGGTTCTCCTTTCCAATGCTGACCATCATACAAGACAAGAAACAACTACACATGCATACTACCTATAGGATAACGGGTTAGAAATTCAAACATGTACTTATCAAATTATGAATAACTCATGAATTGGGACGGGAAAAACACTTTCTTTATTACTTTGAATGAGTCAACTTACAAAAGTTGAGACCGGCCACCGCTTCACAAACCTGATCCTGGGCTCCTCTTTGACTGTCCTCCAACTGCTTTGCTTTGTATCTCCTTTGGCACAAGGAAGGCTAAAGGGTTGGGACAATGGGAATATGCAAATGGGCAGAGTTTCTTTGCTATATTTTTCCTCTTTCAAATGGGACCCCTACCCCTTCTTTTATAGGCTAGAAGGAGCTAGGTATTTGGACGAACCCTTGGCCATGCATGGCTGGGAGTTTCAGTTAACTCACCCATAGCTTTTGTGTTCCGTCAGCAAATTTTCTTTTTTCATGCTTTTGTCAGTCCACATGGGATGTTTTGGGTCAGCCAGCATGTACACATGTGCAGTAATGGATTAGGGCGCGTGGGCCTTTATAAAAGAGGTTTTTTAAAGAGTTTTTAAGCATTTCTTTGGAAAATAAGGGATATGAGATGGCCTGATGCCATGTAAGCATGTGTGGTGAAATTTAGGGTTATACCAGATGCCCCATAATGTGTGAGGTCAGAAGAGCATCTGATGGCTGAAATACATTACCAATCTTTACTGATGTGCCGAACGATTGAGCCCAAGGATTAGGAACCGGGAGGTGCCATATGCAAAATAACAAATGTCTCACCGAGGCGGGCATACCCATGCTTGGGATAAAATAGAATCATGGATACCAATCAAATACACTGTAGATCCATGTCATATAACTATATAAAGAGTAGTCATGAACAATACACAGTGGAGCTACATCTCGAAATCGAAAAGATATACATATAGAGTATCCATCTTCTAGAAGTTGATATGGCCTAATGGCTGGAGATGAGATCTTCAAAGCTCGAGAAACAACTTAAAAATATTCAAAACTTGGGTAGGATTGTAATATGAGTGTACGAATGCACTACCCAGAGGTCTTTGATGGCTCGTTGGTCATGGACTTGATAATCTTGATGATCAGACTGAATGCTTTAGTGATTTCGCACAAGGACTTGATTGGATGTTCAGGATGGTCGGGTATAAGGGAAAGAGACAAATTGTAGAGGGGGCCGACTCAGGCTTAGTGAAAAAATTCCCTTGGACAATAGCACGACAAATGATGAGACTCAGGCAGCATGGCATTAATCATAAGTCTACGAAGCAGGAGGCAATGCAAACTCTCCATATGTTTGGAAGGATAACCAAATGGTGGAGGAAAAAATTCTATATAGCAATAAAAATCTTCCTAAGGTCATACTACATCCCATAGTCTGGTGAACAAACAGACATATGTGCTTTATCCAAGGGCGACTCATTATGCTGTCAATAAAGAAAATACTTTTCCCTTCCTCTTTTTGGGGTATATTTGATTTTTTTGTCCTTTTCAATAGTTGTGGAAAAAGAATAAAGGAGTATTACGTTACAAAGGAGGAATGAGTGTTGCAAACATACATGTTCAAGGCACAAGGACAAGACTAATGTTCAAAATAATGATACTCGGGAAAAAATCCTCTGGGGGCCAAGGGTGTTAAAACACAGAAGAAAACTGTTACAAGGCTGATATATAAGGTATGCAAATGCGATTAACAAAACACACAATGGTAACGTCCTTCAATGTAAGTTTAACAAGACCAGAGGAGGTAAGCTCGATGGTTTTTCATATTTAGAGAGTCTGAAAAAACATAAAAGGAGACTCCATTAGGGTACCTTTTTCGAAGATATTCTAGTTGGTTCGAAAAAGGGGTAAACTAGCACTGATAAGATGTCGATTTCAAAACCATTTTAACAAGTGTGACAAGGACAAGATCACTCGGCTATTTTTTCATTTTTAAGGAGTCTGAAAAAATCTTAACTATGGACTCCATCAGGAATGTTCTTCTGGACTAGTTTAACGAGTGTGAAAGAATAAGGTCACTCGGTGATCTTTTCAATTTTAGGGAGTTTGAAAAGAGCTTAACTATGGACTCCGTGGGGGTTCCTTCTTCGTAATTTTAGTCCCTTAGGCCCAAAAAAGGGATAAAATTATACCTGAGAGTACTCTTCTAAGGAACTGAAGTTCCATAGAGTATACCTTTGTTCGTACAGTTGACCGTCCGGACCGAAAAAGGGGTAAACTACCGCTAGATAGACGTGACTTCAAATTTCAGTTTAACGAGTGTGAAAGGCCACAAGATCGCTCAGAAATATTTTCATATTTAGAGGGTCTGAAAAGGGCTTAAAAGAAGACCCATAGAGGTTACTTTTCTCATTTAATCTGGATGAGATCGAAAATAATAGATGCAGTCTCACCAGATGTTGCTTTCGGATCTCAAAGCGAGCTTGAAAAACAACAAAGTTAGCTCATGATCGACACTTTGTTGGTCGATGCCTGGCATTTCCTCATAAGACTAGGCAAAAACGTCGCAGCATTCTTTAAAAAGATCTGTATAGAGTTGACTCTCTCTGGGGGAGAAGTCAGCTTCGACGAAAACATTCTCCACGACGTCAGGGTTTCGGGAGATATTGATCGGTATAGTTTCAGCAATGGTTTTCGTATTACCCTCAGCATAAATTGTGTGGGTAGCTAAGAGATTAATAGGACAAGACCGATCTCCCGTCATAGTCACGGTGAATTCTCCTGCTTCGATTCGGCTTACCTCTGGGAGGAAGTATGATTTGTGATGAAGATATTCCCATGGTTTGTCCAGACTAGTCATTGCATTAATTATTACTTCATCAGAGGGAAATACTAAGTCTAACGAATTGGTGTTAGCGAGAGAACCCTGAGCCCAAATAGACTCTAGAAGTGGATCTAACTCTTGTGCAGGAGTCAGATCAACGTTAGTTGAAGCTTGCTGGACTAAAGAGTATGCTACTTCAGCTGCAGACAAGGGAATGGACATGCCCGGGTGCCCTGTCGCATCCATCGTGGTCTATGGGAAAGGAAGGATCCATGGATCCTTGAAGTAAGTCGTGCGGAACGAAGAAACTTGAAAAATCTCAACCTTATGGTGGTTGGATATAAATTTGATATCGCCATGAGGGGGTGGGTAATCAAAGTTACCCATCAAGGATTGGCACAAACCAACTCCAACGTTGATGACACTTGGTTGAGGATTATCAATCATCGGGTCCGTGGATTCCCCGAAAGCAAGGTCAGGTCTAGAGAAAGACAATTGATCGATGGTCACTATCTGACCCTCATGTGGAAACAACAAGACCCAAAAAACTGTAGCAACCACATCTTGCATAGCATAAGTCCAACTCCTTCCTAACAAGAGGTTATAGTTGAGGGGAGCATCGACTACCTCTACTTCGACACACACGGTCTTCCCTCCTAACTGCACGGGGAAAGAAGGAACGATTCTGTGTGGTTGGAATGAACGACCATCGAAAGCAGTGAGGAGAGTAGGTGACAGAGACAAAATGGGCTGGCCAATGGCCTTCCAACATGCCAATGACATAACGCATGTCGAGGCGCCATCATCAACCACCATGCGGAAGATATTCCGAGTAAAAGTTTTCGTGGGATAAGCCACTACTATCTAAAACGCTATGTGGTAAGGCAGATGAGGTTTTAAGTCGGTTGTATCCAACATGATTGTACCCGGATTATAAGTCTCGGTAGAGCATAAAGTGGTTAACAAGGCTTTCCTCTGAGAAGGTAAGCTTTGGAGGACTTCCAAAGCAGACATCGCACAAGGGGTTTGTGATAAATCTTCCACCATAGAGTAGTTTTGGGTGGCCCTTGCATTTGGGTTATGAGAAGATTTTTTAAATGCACCTTTGGAAATGCATGCCATTATTTCTCCCAACATCTTCTCAATCTGTAGAGGAAGAGATGGGAGGTCAACTTCTTTACCCTTCTCAGAAGTGCTTGGTTTACTATAGTCATGCACTCTAGTAGATATAAAAGCATCACCCCTAACCATATATACGTTCGTGGATGCAAGGTTGTTCAAAGGCGGACATGGTTCCTGGATGCCCCCTTCGGTGCTTGCAGAGGCTTGAGTTAGATTTTGCCCATGCTGAAATGGATTAGTCAACACAACCTGATGTTGTTGCATCACAAACGTTTGGGCCTCTGCAAGTCAAGGACATAGATGGGTCGGGTGGTCTTCTGTGCACAAGTTGCATGGATACCTCGCCTTCCATTTTTCAGTGTTTTCCCCGCCAGCATTATCGGTGGGTTTTTTATCCCCCTTACCCTTCTTTCATTTTTTTTTCTTTCCTTCAGGCTGGTGGGTGGCCTTTGGGTTAGTCGATTGCACTGTGTGTATCTCCGATGTTTGGGTAGGGGGAGAAACCAAAGAAGTAGTTTGACTGGCCGCTGTGTGTTTTATAGATAACTGCTACAACTACTTCGTCAATTGTTCAACGGGATTTGTTTTTGCTGAACCAACAATACCATCGGCATGTGGTCTAGCTCTCTGTCTAGTTTTATCTAGTATTGAATGTGGCGCATCTAGAAAGATGTTGTATAATAAACCAGACTGAGAATAAATGAGCTCAAATTGTTGATCCCTCATGATGGCATCTTCTTGGGAGAAACATCTTGACATCACGACGTCTTTGGATAACTACAGGACCAAAGACTTAAGGAACCACTCAAGCAGGAATGCTGGTGGGACTGGAACCTTGATTAAACTCTTCAGGTGTCTCCATTCTCGAATGTGATCAGAGATATGGTCCGTTGTTGTCTATTTGAAATTGGCCAGCAGCTCTGTGCCAACGTCGTATCTCACAGGAACTGAAAATGGTTGAGGAAATTCATTGCCAACTCATCGAAGGAAGAGTATCTTGAGCGATCGAGCTCAATTTACCATTTCATGGAACTCCCAATGAGAGTACGTTGAAACAATTGCAACTATACGGAGTCATCTTTCAATGAGTTAGATGAGCACCAAAGATGGAAGGTAGTCACGTGATTTCCTAGATCTTCGTTAGTCTTGGCTTCAAACTTTGGAATTTTCGAAGGAAACTTCGTCGGTATAGGAGGCCAACGCAAATCATGACAAATGGGGTCATTCAACAACCTTGTCATATCTGGCAAGTGCAAATTCGCCAGGAAAGGTAGTTTGGGTTGTTGGTGATAACCTAGGAAAAAGGGGCCTAGAGTTTGACTGGCACCAAGTTGCCAGGAAAAGTTTGGTTGTTGCCCTAGATTTTGGTAGACCATTGCCCTGGCCAGCGTATGGATTTTTCATATGTGGAGACATCATCGGCTGATTTCCCAAATAGGACATAGATGGTTGGGCATGCATTATATTCGAAGGACTGTGGGAAGGATTACCCCATGGTGGTCCCGTGGGGATGGGCTTAGTAGTTTGTCTGGGGTTCCATTGATTGTGGAAAGAATTACCCCAGATTGGAATTCTAGATGAGAGAACGGATCCCTGCCCTAAATTCCAAGGTTCTCCCATGGACGAAGTTCCTAGGTTTGCCCCCTTTGCAGGAATAGTACCCTGCATAGGAGTAGTTTTTCCAAAACTGGGATTGCCCCCAGTTGGGAAAGCGACGGATGAGAAGGTTTTTTTGCCAAACGTTCCAGCCCCAAAGAAAACGGTGTCGAACCTACTGGCATACTATGTGAAGGTGTTCCTTGACTCCCTGTTCCAAATAAACTATGGTATATAGGTTGCTCGACGGACTGCTGATGCGAGCCACAGAGTGAAGGGGATGAAGGAGGGATATGACCTCCTCTGTAAGGGAAAGCATTAAAAGGAGCAGGAGTGCCTCGATGTGACCTTGCAAAGGAGCGCTAGAGATACTTTCCCCCAAACCTAAAGTCTGTAAAGTGGAGTAAGAAAGTACAGGACTTGTACCTGAACTAGGCATCCCATATGAGAACGGAGGGCCTGTCGCACTTGGTGTGAAAGGGTTTGTGGCCACCGCCAAAGATGAGATCGGACCCCTGTGCGATGTAGAAGCGATCGAGACCATGGTGGCTCGGACTGATGATGGTGGTTTAGGAGGTGAAAACTCTCCTATGGGGACAACCATAGTGGGAATGGAAGAATTCCCAGAGGGAGTAACAACATTTGTTTCCATTGTTGTGTGCAACACTGTCTGACACTCATAAAATTGGATTGGTACAATGAATGGTGCCAAGAAATCAGTGGTTGGGGTTTCAACTGGGCCGAGAGTGTGTGCTTCAAGGTCCAAAATGGTCGATTCCTCTGGTTGTTGGTTGGGCACAATTGCTTGTAACCCGGTCACTTCAAAAGACCCTTGTTGGTCTAGCTTTCGCCTCAATGGTGGCGGGGGTGGCTCCAGTGTAACCAGCGACAGGCCAAGAAGCCTTCGTGAACGGCGGAGCTCATGATCCTCTACTGTGTGAGAAGATAAAACACACTCTAAGGTAGTCTAAACGCTCAAAATTAACACACACTAAAAAATTCCCTAGACGATAAGACAGGCAAACACTAAACTACTTGGAAGAACAGTTACAACAACCAACACTAGAGCAACTTACCGGTGCAAGTGTAACTTGAACAGGGAAGCACCCTCTGGGTATACTCTGCAAAGAATGGCCTGATGTTTGTCCTAGGTACCATGGTTTACCCCTGCATTCACCTATGTATGTCCCTAAAATATATAGGCAACTAGGTTGCTAGCGCATAAACAGTCACCAGGCGGGTACAGTTGAAAATCGGGTAGACCACAATGAGCAGGGTATCGAGCCCGAAACTTGTCAAGGGTATCGAAAGAAAGTGTTATGGAAGACAACTGAGGACCTCAAATGGATTCGAGACCCATGAAGCCCCGTGGCAAATGCAATCAACGAAATCCCAAAACAAGCCCTCTATATGTGTTCTCCACTATGATTGGTCCATCTTTGGAGGGGTTATCTCCGCTACCTTTCCACACGTGACCTCGTGTTTATCCCCTATGTTAGAGGGGGGTCAGGATAAATTCCATGACACTAGACTTAGACACTCCCTAACTCAGACTCCAATGTTTGATTTTAAATGGCCTTGAAGAGTTTCCTCTCCAACCTAATCCAAGGCCCTAATCCTGAACTAGTTGGTTAACCCTACAAACATAAAAGTCTAGTAGATTTTAAATTTAGCTTTAATTTTATGGATTTCTCTTATGTCAAGGGGTATGAAAGTGAAACTGATGATGTGTAATAGACAAAAGAAAAAAATGAATAAAAAATATGGAAACAAAACTTTTACTTAATGCAAAATTTCAACAACTTTTCAAAATAAATATTTTTAATTTTCTAAGATTTTGGACAGCAAACTCAAAAGAAATTTCACTTGACTACATGCTACTTATGATCTAAGTAAACTACAAAAACTTATGAAATAAATGACTTTTCCCTGGCTAATAATGTAGAAACACACTTTTCAACCAAACAAGAAAATGAAAAGAGATTTTTTATTTATTTAAATGCTTGATAAAGAAAAAAGGAAAAATTCCAACAGCAAAAACCAAGAAAACAATTCTGGCCTAATCACAGATTGCAAATAATTAGGTCAAAAATCACACACTAGAAATTTATTTATTTTAAATGACTCTCACACTTGTCTAAAAACCCTAAAAAATTCTTTTTATGACAACTTTTAAATGAGAAAAAGAAAGATAAGGGTAAGATTAATCCTAAGCTACTGACTGCTAAGACAGAGATTCAAACACCTAAGAGGAGTAATTCTTATCAAGGGAAAGGATGACTGCCTTATCCTCAACAAAACGTATCCCGCACAAGCACGCGACTGTTAATCTAACAACAAGTTTGAAAATGCACGGTGGATAGAGACAGGGGGCATGTACACTTGCGCTGACCTTGTACAGGCCACGTGTATATCTAAACTCTAAGGAAAAATGAAAACAGACAACCCAAAACCAGGAAGAGACCACTGATATTGATAACCAGGATCCCTTGAAGGCTTGGACACTCTTTTTAACATAAAAACAAATAATGTAAGGAAAAATGATAAAGCAAAAACAATCTGAGATAGGACTGCAAACAACCAAGACTCAGACAGAATTCCAGAAAACCCCTAAGAATGTCTGATTCTGACAGGAAAGAGGATGATTGCCTCAAAAATTCTCTGGACTCTACACGCTACTGCTACTTCCTCAGCTAGTGTTCGCACGCGGGATGTAAGAAAGTAGGGCATGGGTACATGCGTGCAGACCTTATGTAGGTCGCGTGTACCTCTGTGGGTCCTGACAAACACAGTCAATCAAATCAGAGAAAGTTGGTATGGAAAACCAGACTCTCTGCTAGCTCAAACCTTACAAAAACTAAAAGAAAAACTAGTCTTTAAAACTAACCAAAAAATAAATAAAATTCCAGGAACCCTAGAGAATCTCCCCAGTATGGTCGCCAATTCTATTGTGAGGGAAATCTCCTTACGGACTAGCAAATAGGGTTAGACTTTGCATGCAGATATGACCTATAGAAAATCTACTTTCTACCTTCGTCCCCAAACTTAAATCCCATTTCTTGTTAGTAAATGCATGGCTAGATCAACCTACCTCGTTCTGGGCGTTTGATGTCGATCCCTTGTTTCACTTGATTACTTGTTCACGATTCTCCTTTCCAATGTTGACTTGCATACAAGACAAGAAACAACTACACATGCATACTACCTATAGGATAACGGGTTAGAAATTCAAACATGTACTTAGCAAATTATGAATAACTCATGAATTGGGATGGGAAAAGCACTTTCTTTATTACTTTGAATGAGTCAACTTACAAAAGTTGAGACTGACCACCTCTCCGTGAACCTGATCCTGGGCTCCTCTTTGACTGTCCTCCAACTGCTTTTCTTTGTATCTCCTTTGGCACAAGGAAGGCTAAAGGTTTGGGACAATGGGAATACACAAATGGGCAGAGTTTCTTTGCTATATTTTTCCTCTTTCAAATGGGACCCCTACCCCTTCTTTTATAGGCTAGAAGGAGTGAGGTATTTGTATGAACCCTCGATCATGCATGGTCGGGAGTTTCAGTTAACTCACCCATAAATTTTGTGTTCCGTCGACAACTTTCCTTTTTTCATGCTTTTGTCGGTCCATGCGGGCTGTTTTGGGTCAGCCAGCGTGTACACATGTGAAGTAATGGATTAGGGCGCGTGGGCCTTTATAAAAGAGGTTTTTTAAAGAGTTGTTAAGCAGTGCTTTGGCAAAGAAGGGATATGAGATGGCCTGATTCCAGGTAAGCATGTGTGGTGCAATTTAGGGTTATAACAATGAGATCATTTACAAGAAGGGAAAAGAAAATGTAGTGGCGGATGCACTGTCCTGAAAGTATGAAGAAGGATCCCTTTTTTCCCTTTCCTTCATTGTACCCGATTGGCTCCACGCTGTGCACCAGGAATAGCTTCAAGATCCCAAAATTTCACATATGATCCAGCAATTGCAGACCAAGGCACCGGCTCCCCCAGGGTACTCTTGGCTCCAGGATGAGATTCGATACAAAGGTTGTTTGTATTTAAGTAAACAATCAAAGCTTAATTCCACGGTACTTTCTGAGCTTCATGCTACACCCATAGCTGGGCACTCAGGGTTCACCAAAACATATGCAGGGTCAAACATTCTTTTTTCTGGGATGGTATGAAACAAGACATCTGTAATTTTGTCACTAAATGTGAGGTGTGTCAACGCAACAAGGGAGAAACAGTCAAATCTATGGGCACAATACAACCTCTTCCGATTCCACCTGCTATTTGGAAGGATATCTCTATGGACTTTATTACCGGCTTACCCAAATCAGGGAATAAATAAGTCATAATGGTGGTTGTAGATCGCCTTTCCAAGTATTCTCATTTCTTCACTCTTCAACACCCATTTACTGCATCCACGGTGGCTCAACTTTTCATGGACCAGGTCTTCAAGCTTCATGGAATGCTGCACTCTAGTGTTTCTGATCGTGACCCAACTTTCACAAGAAATTTTTGGAAAGAACTATTTAAGCTATAGGGCACCCAATTGTATCTCAGCACAACTTATCATCCCCAGACTGATGGTCAAACGAAAGTTGTCAACAAGTGTTTGGAAACATATCTGAGGTGTTTTTCCTCTGAAAAACAACATCAGTGGGCTCAATGGATACCCCTATTCGAATGGTGGTACAACACTTCCTACCATACAGCTACTCGCATGACTCCTTTTGAAGCGGTATATGGACAGAAGCCACCTTCAGTTCTCTCATACTTACCAGGTACCTCGAAGGTCCAGGCGGTTGACCAAACACTTACAGTTCGAGAGGATATTATTCGTACCCTTAAAGAGAACTTGGTCATGGCACAAAATCGCATGAAGCAACAAGCAGATCAAGGTCGCTCTGAACGTCAATTTGCAGAAGGGGATCAGGTGTTTCTATGAATGCAACCATACAAGAAAACTTCCCTCAAGGTCGAGCATTGTCAGAAGCTAGCGCCCAAATTTTATGGTCCTTATATAGTTCTCAAGTGTGTGGGACAAGTCGCATATCAGTTAGCTCTGCCCAGTCAGTCGAAGCTAGATCCAGTTTTTCATGTTTCATGCTTAAAGAAGGTGATTGGAACTAGGTGCCAAATTCAAACCAACCTTCCTGAGTTAGCTGAAGAAGGATCCATTTGGCTACAACCAGAAGTAGTTTTGGACCAGCGTGAGCATCGCCTGTGTTAGAGAACCATCAAGGAAGTGCTAGTCTAGTGGAAAGATACAACTCCAACAGATGCCACTTGGGAACCAGCTACCATTCTGCAGCAGTTTCCACATCTCAAGCCTTGAGGACAAGGCTTTTTTTAAGGGGTCGGACATGTTAGGGTCCTAACCTGCACATAGGTAGATCAATATATTCGGATGTAATAAAGGTCAATATTAATAATTCCTTTCAATAAAATAGAATAAGACGGATGTAAGAAGACCTAATATAATCTTTCACTTCTAGAAGGATCTTCCTCTAGATGCTTCTCTTGATAGACATATTTAGTATAAATAAGGGTCGAGGGTATGAAAACCCTAGCTTGGAGATTATTGTAACAGAGTGTTGCTCGATTGGAGGTTTCCACCTTGAAGAGGCCTATGAACATTGCTTTCTAAATCAAAGTGATATTTATGTTGTTGTTCTTATATCATTTATGTGTTATTGTGGAGATTATGTTGGATATATTACTATTATTCTGCCATTTCTAGCATTTTATTTATGTTCTGCATATTTATTATATCTGGTATCTTGCAAATGAAAACCAACATAAACTGTCAAAGAGGAAGAAATGGAGCAAACACCGATGTCTACCCCAGCAGAAGGAGAAGAGCATTCAACAAAATTGCTCAAAATTTTCATCCAGGAAGCTGAATAGGAGATGACTGTAACACTGGAGCTTGCAGTAGAAGGAGAACCAAACAACATAGATTTTTCTGAACTGTATGAGGAATTGGAAGCCCTAGAGAGAAGGTTAATGGTGCAAATATTTCACATCCAATAGGATAAGTTGGAAGCATATGGAGGAGCATACCATCCAGAGTAACGACTAGTGGGAGTTGGAGATATGCTAACACAAGAAGAGATGGCAGAAACTAATATGTTAGAGGAGGAATTCAAGCAACAACTTAGTGACGAGACTGCAGGATTGGAGTCTACAGCAGAGTGGAAACTTAGTGCCACAAGAGGATATGAAGACACCATGGGGGATCAGGATGATCTTCCCTTTGAGGAGGAAGTGCAATAGAGAAGACTGCATAAGAAGAGCCAAAAATTGGAGCAGATGGACAGGGTGATAGAGGAGATAAGAAGGTTGATGTTGAGGTCAGCAGAAGTAGTAAACAAAGGGAAGTTGAACATGGGACAACCTGCAACAGCAGCAGGGAAGAAGGAGAATAAGAAGCAACAACAACAGTGACATAGCTGGAGAGGAGCAAGAGGACAAATCTAAGGGAGAGTTTGGGATACAGGAAGATTTCAACACTGGAGAAGAGGAGCTTATGAGCAGGAGCTCATTATTTTCCCAGCAGTGGAGTATGATGTAGGAGCATCACTCCACCTCAGCAAATGCGCCACCATTCCAACACATCTGTGTGTATTTCAAAGAGGGAGAGGCATTAACCCTCCCATTTTTAAATTCAAAATATGATCCTATACGGATTTTGTGTTGTAAGGCTGATAAATTCCAAGCCATGCCTTTGTACAGGTAGTGGATAGGGTATCCTTAAATGGTTGAATGTAAGTAGGTATAGATCGTAGTCAGGTCTGGATCTTCATTTATGTAATGAGCCATAGGAGTATAGTGTCTTAACTGAGACAGTGGTCGAACTAAGGCGGTGAAGAGTATAATCGCGTAGAGCCCTCTTTTGTAAAGAGGGGAGAGATATTTATAGAGAGGTCTTAGAAGAAGAACTCATGATAGATTTAGGATAGGAGGTAGAATAGTTCTTGGAGAGAGATTGAGAGAACTGAGACTCTGTTGTAGTCCAGTTTTTGTAAACATCTGTATAGACACACAGAGATAATAGGAAAACAAAATTTCCTGCACATAGTCTGTTTATGTATTTTTGTTCATTATTATGTTTTTATGTATTTCATGAATGAATGTGTGAACTAGTGAAGTAACGAATAAGTTTCAATTGTTTATCTTATGAAACTCGTATGCAAGGTGTGAATCTTGAACGCAAGGAGTGCGTCGACTGAGTCTTAGATTGAATCAGAAGAGTTCAGAGAGAGATCAGAAGAAACTTAGACCAAGTGCAAGGAGTGCACAACGTCAAGGAATGATTAAGCATCGAAGAACCAAAACAGAGGAACACTAGGAAGGCGAGAAGAATTTCTTTTCAAGAAATCCTTCAAACTGAGTTATCGAAATCCCCAAACGCAAGGAGTGCGTGAGAAGTTGAAATCCTTTAATGATGAAGATCAGAAGGGATATAAATTTTCATAAATGTTGACGAGATCCAAGAGTCAGACTCGTAGGATGAGAAAAGGTCAAGACCTTTGAAGACTGAGAAATCTTCTAAGTCGGAAGAAATCATAAGCTCAAGAGGAGGAGCGAAAGTGGTCGTTGGATCACCGTGAAAAGGATCAACAACTATCTGATCAGAGAAAGGTGCACGAGACTTAGTGCTTCACACATGCAGGAGAGAGAACCTACCAAAGTTATGAAGTCCCAAAGTAGTTTGGGACCGTTGATCGTCGAGGAAGACAGGTGGCGCAAGATCCACAACTTCGAAAGTTTGTGGATGAAGAGGAGGTGAAACACCTGAAGTAGGATCCTGACCATTGATCGCCATGAGATACGTGTCAGCAAATCAATAGCTTCATGAAATCTATTCTAGATTTTTTCAATTGATATTTAAGACTCTTAAAACGCGAAGATCCGAAGCGAATCTGGACCATTAGATCCAGAAGGATACGTGTCGGCGGGTCATGAGATCCAGAGGAAGGAAAAGGTGAAATGTGTTGGCAAATTCAGTGGACAGAATGCAGTGAATGCTTGTCATTGATGACAACAGTGAAGATGGCAGAATAAGAGATTTGAAGAGGATGGCAGAATAAGAAATTTGAATGTAAAGCTCAGGAGGAACAGCATGGAAGAAGATGCCCACAAAAGTTCGAGGTACAGAAGTTTGCTGAGAAGAAGGAAGATGGTGACTGGCGGATCCCATCCAAATTTCCCGAAAGGCCAATAGTCGTCAGATCTGCAGAAGTTTCGAGGGAGATAAGTCATCGGAGATTCAGGGATCGGGATTTCAATATGCAAAGTTTACTCGACAACGAAAACCCCGAAATCACGATATGCGATTTCGCGATTTGATCGCAACCGTTAAAAGCAAGCTTGAGATATGGACCATTGATCTAGCTCATTGGAGAATTGGGAATCGGAGTTCCATGAGTCTCGTGAACAATGACCATGAAAACCCCGAAATCGCGATATGCGATTTCGCGATTTGATTGTAGCCGTTAAATCAAGCAGGGATCTGGACCGTTCATTCACATGGACGGGTGGCGGCCAGGAGGCCTTATCGGAGTTTCGGGGATCAGGATTTCATAATGCAAAGAACACAATGCATCGAAAACCCCGATTTTGTGATATGCGAAATCCTGACTGAATCTGAACCGTCAGATCAACATGTGATCTAGACCGTCGATCTAATTCACGACAGCAGTCCATGTCAGCTAGGGACACGTGGCACAACTAGGTAATGACAGGTGTCAGGAAAATCTAACACTTCAGGCACATACAATTCATGAATCAGAGTGACACGTGGCATGATCTAACACGTGCCAAATCACGTGTGACATCAGCAGAGGCATCGGCAATCAGGACTTTGATATGTCAAGAACACAATGCAACAGAAACTCCAAAATCGCGATATGCGATTTTGCGATATAATCTGAGCCGTCGAACTAGAAGTGATCTGGACCGTTGATCTTCGTTATCAGTAATCGGGGATTGGAGAGGTGAGAAACTCTCGACATCGAAAGTCTCAAAATCCCGAAGGGATCAGGACCGTCCATCTGAGGGACAAGTGTCGAAGATCAAGGCGCCTTTGGCATTTTGGTTCATCGGGAAATCGGGGATCCCGTTGACAAGAGTTTGTGCAATTTAGAATCATGATCCGCGAAACCCCGATAAGTAGGGGCCAGATGTCAGCACAGCAGTGAAGGAGAACGGTGGCGTAGTGGAGGCCAGCTGTCAGAGGTATGGTTGCGGTCACAGGTAATGGTCACGTGAACCAGGGTCATCCAGGAGGGCCAAAGCGCATCGCGAATCGGGAAATCGCGAATTCCATGGACATAAGGATTATGTCATCGTAAGTGTCGAAACTCCGATGGAGTGATATGATCGAGGTCACACAGAGACATGTCATATGGATCATGTTCTAGCCAGGTGGGCTAGCACACATTTTCGAGAGGTATGGTGGTGGTCATGTGATCACAGGTCACATGGACCATTGTGTAGCCGGAAGGGGCTAAGGCTCGGGAAAAGAGCACATCGGGGATCGGAGAATCGGGGGTTCCGAGTACATGTGCATATCAACAATGAGAATGTCGAATTCGCGATAAGTGAAATCCCGATGGGATCTAAACCATTGGATCAAGCATTGATCGGAGGGTTGTTGTTGTTCATCACACATTAACGCTTCAGTTATGAATCCGTTAAGTGAAACGAGCTTATGATGACGAATTGGTTAGCGTTTCAGTTGCCAAGACAGATGTCCTCAGATTTCCTATTGAAAGGGGAAGTGGAATCGTTAAGGTATGGAATATAAAAGAAAATGTGTGAGACTGAATTGAGTTGGTTGTTATGAATGGAAAAAGAACGAAACAGTTAGAAAGGAGAAAGGAGAAGATACTGAGCATGAAATTTAATGAGAGGCAGAGGAGAAAAAGAACAGAATGACAAAAGAACGTGATGCAGAAGCAGACTTGTGAAGGAAGAGAAGAATTGCAGAATGATAGAGCAGAAGCAGAGCAGACTGATAGAGCAAGCAACAGAAGACAAGATTTACACAACAAAGTAAGATTGGTATGAACTCATTTATCTGTA
>ML828582.1:54010-73145 GCA_009831015.1 Picea engelmannii | reverse complement strand
AGCCTTTCGCACTCATGAGGGGCACTATGAGTTTTTGGTCATGCCCTTTGGCTTGTGTAATGCCCCCTCCACCTTCCAAAGCCTCATGAATCATGTCTTCCATCCCTTTCTCTGTCATTTTGTCTTAGTTTTCCTTGATGATATCCTCATCTATAGAAAAACCTGGACAGACCATCTTACTCATGTGGACCAAGTTCTCCATCTCCTCTCCCAGCACCAACTTTTCCTGAAACAGTCTAAATATGCTTTTGGTGCCTCAGAAATAGAATACTTGGTTCATCTGGTTAGCAAGGATGGCATCAGGGTGGATCCAAAAAAGATTGAAGCTATGCAAGACTGGCCGCACCCAAAGACTCTCAAAAGATTGTGTGAATTTCTGGGCTTAATAGGGTATTGTCGTAAGTTTGTTAAGAACTACAGAAAGATTGCAGCACCTCTCACTGCTCTCCTAAAAAATAACTCTTTCACTTGGACTCCATCCGCTGCTCAAGCTTTTCAAACCTTGAAGACGACCATGTGCACCACTCCAGTTCTGGCCCTTCCTAATTTCACAAAGACCTTTGTGTTGGAATGTGATGCCTTAGGGAAAGGAATCGATGTTGTCCTTATGCAACAGGGTCGACCTTTGGCCTTCACCAGCAAGCAACTGTCTTAAAGGAATCTAGGAAAACCCATTTATGAAAAGGAAATGTTGGCTATTCTGCATGTCGTTGATCTGTGGTGCCCTTATCTCTTGGGGCAACGCTTCCAAATTAAGACCGACCATCAAAGCCTCAAGTAATTTTTGGAACAATGCATTTCCTCTCAGAAGCAACAAAAATGGGTGACTAAGATCTTTGGTTATAATTATGAGTGTTGTGATGGAAATCTCCTTACGGACTAGAAAATAGGATTAGACTTTACATGAAGATATGACCTATAGAAAATCTACTTCCTACCTTCGTCCCCAGACTTAAATCCCATTTATTTTTAGTAAATGCATGGCTAGATCAACCTACCTTGTTCCGGGCGTTTGATGTCGATCCCTTGTTGCACTTGATTACTTGTTCGCGGTTCTCCTTTCCAATGCTGACCATCATACAAGACAAGAAACAACTACACATGCATACTACCTATAGGATAACGGGTTAGAAATTCAAACATGTACTTATCAAATTATGAATAACTCATGAATTGGGACGGGAAAAACACTTTCTTTATTACTTTGAATGAGTCAACTTACAAAAGTTGAGACCGGCCACCGCTTCACAAACCTGATCCTGGGCTCCTCTTTGACTGTCCTCCAACTGCTTTGCTTTGTATCTCCTTTGGCACAAGGAAGGCTAAAGGGTTGGGACAATGGGAATATGCAAATGGGCAGAGTTTCTTTGCTATATTTTTCCTCTTTCAAATGGGACCCCTACCCCTTCTTTTATAGGCTAGAAGGAGCTAGGTATTTGGACGAACCCTTGGCCATGCATGGCTGGGAGTTTCAGTTAACTCACCCATAGCTTTTGTGTTCCGTCAGCAAATTTTCTTTTTTCATGCTTTTGTCAGTCCACATGGGATGTTTTGGGTCAGCCAGCATGTACACATGTGCAGTAATGGATTAGGGCGCGTGGGCCTTTATAAAAGAGGTTTTTTAAAGAGTTTTTAAGCATTTCTTTGGAAAATAAGGGATATGAGATGGCCTGATGCCATGTAAGCATGTGTGGTGAAATTTAGGGTTATACCAGATGCCCCATAATGTGTGAGGTCAGAAGAGCATCTGATGGCTGAAATACATTACCAATCTTTACTGATGTGCCGAACGATTGAGCCCAAGGATTAGGAACCGGGAGGTGCCATATGCAAAATAACAAATGTCTCACCGAGGCGGGCATACCCATGCTTGGGATAAAATAGAATCATGGATACCAATCAAATACACTGTAGATCCATGTCATATAACTATATAAAGAGTAGTCATGAACAATACACAGTGGAGCTACATCTCGAAATCGAAAAGATATACATATAGAGTATCCATCTTCTAGAAGTTGATATGGCCTAATGGCTGGAGATGAGATCTTCAAAGCTCGAGAAACAACTTAAAAATATTCAAAACTTGGGTAGGATTGTAATATGAGTGTACGAATGCACTACCCAGAGGTCTTTGATGGCTCGTTGGTCATGGACTTGATAATCTTGATGATCAGACTGAATGCTTTAGTGATTTCGCACAAGGACTTGATTGGATGTTCAGGATGGTCGGGTATAAGGGAAAGAGACAAATTGTAGAGGGGGCCGACTCAGGCTTAGTGAAAAAATTCCCTTGGACAATAGCACGACAAATGATGAGACTCAGGCAGCATGGCATTAATCATAAGTCTACGAAGCAGGAGGCAATGCAAACTCTCCATATGTTTGGAAGGATAACCAAATGGTGGAGGAAAAAATTCTATATAGCAATAAAAATCTTCCTAAGGTCATACTACATCCCATAGTCTGGTGAACAAACAGACATATGTGCTTTATCCAAGGGCGACTCATTATGCTGTCAATAAAGAAAATACTTTTCCCTTCCTCTTTTTGGGGTATATTTGATTTTTTTGTCCTTTTCAATAGTTGTGGAAAAAGAATAAAGGAGTATTACGTTACAAAGGAGGAATGAGTGTTGCAAACATACATGTTCAAGGCACAAGGACAAGACTAATGTTCAAAATAATGATACTCGGGAAAAAATCCTCTGGGGGCCAAGGGTGTTAAAACACAGAAGAAAACTGTTACAAGGCTGATATATAAGGTATGCAAATGCGATTAACAAAACACACAATGGTAACGTCCTTCAATGTAAGTTTAACAAGACCAGAGGAGGTAAGCTCGATGGTTTTTCATATTTAGAGAGTCTGAAAAAACATAAAAGGAGACTCCATTAGGGTACCTTTTTCGAAGATATTCTAGTTGGTTCGAAAAAGGGGTAAACTAGCACTGATAAGATGTCGATTTCAAAACCATTTTAACAAGTGTGACAAGGACAAGATCACTCGGCTATTTTTTCATTTTTAAGGAGTCTGAAAAAATCTTAACTATGGACTCCATCAGGAATGTTCTTCTGGACTAGTTTAACGAGTGTGAAAGAATAAGGTCACTCGGTGATCTTTTCAATTTTAGGGAGTTTGAAAAGAGCTTAACTATGGACTCCGTGGGGGTTCCTTCTTCGTAATTTTAGTCCCTTAGGCCCAAAAAAGGGATAAAATTATACCTGAGAGTACTCTTCTAAGGAACTGAAGTTCCATAGAGTATACCTTTGTTCGTACAGTTGACCGTCCGGACCGAAAAAGGGGTAAACTACCGCTAGATAGACGTGACTTCAAATTTCAGTTTAACGAGTGTGAAAGGCCACAAGATCGCTCAGAAATATTTTCATATTTAGAGGGTCTGAAAAGGGCTTAAAAGAAGACCCATAGAGGTTACTTTTCTCATTTAATCTGGATGAGATCGAAAATAATAGATGCAGTCTCACCAGATGTTGCTTTCGGATCTCAAAGCGAGCTTGAAAAACAACAAAGTTAGCTCATGATCGACACTTTGTTGGTCGATGCCTGGCATTTCCTCATAAGACTAGGCAAAAACGTCGCAGCATTCTTTAAAAAGATCTGTATAGAGTTGACTCTCTCTGGGGGAGAAGTCAGCTTCGACGAAAACATTCTCCACGACGTCAGGGTTTCGGGAGATATTGATCGGTATAGTTTCAGCAATGGTTTTCGTATTACCCTCAGCATAAATTGTGTGGGTAGCTAAGAGATTAATAGGACAAGACCGATCTCCCGTCATAGTCACGGTGAATTCTCCTGCTTCGATTCGGCTTACCTCTGGGAGGAAGTATGATTTGTGATGAAGATATTCCCATGGTTTGTCCAGACTAGTCATTGCATTAATTATTACTTCATCAGAGGGAAATACTAAGTCTAACGAATTGGTGTTAGCGAGAGAACCCTGAGCCCAAATAGACTCTAGAAGTGGATCTAACTCTTGTGCAGGAGTCAGATCAACGTTAGTTGAAGCTTGCTGGACTAAAGAGTATGCTACTTCAGCTGCAGACAAGGGAATGGACATGCCCGGGTGCCCTGTCGCATCCATCGTGGTCTATGGGAAAGGAAGGATCCATGGATCCTTGAAGTAAGTCGTGCGGAACGAAGAAACTTGAAAAATCTCAACCTTATGGTGGTTGGATATAAATTTGATATCGCCATGAGGGGGTGGGTAATCAAAGTTACCCATCAAGGATTGGCACAAACCAACTCCAACGTTGATGACACTTGGTTGAGGATTATCAATCATCGGGTCCGTGGATTCCCCGAAAGCAAGGTCAGGTCTAGAGAAAGACAATTGATCGATGGTCACTATCTGACCCTCATGTGGAAACAACAAGACCCAAAAAACTGTAGCAACCACATCTTGCATAGCATAAGTCCAACTCCTTCCTAACAAGAGGTTATAGTTGAGGGGAGCATCGACTACCTCTACTTCGACACACACGGTCTTCCCTCCTAACTGCACGGGGAAAGAAGGAACGATTCTGTGTGGTTGGAATGAACGACCATCGAAAGCAGTGAGGAGAGTAGGTGACAGAGACAAAATGGGCTGGCCAATGGCCTTCCAACATGCCAATGACATAACGCATGTCGAGGCGCCATCATCAACCACCATGCGGAAGATATTCCGAGTAAAAGTTTTCGTGGGATAAGCCACTACTATCTAAAACGCTATGTGGTAAGGCAGATGAGGTTTTAAGTCGGTTGTATCCAACATGATTGTACCCGGATTATAAGTCTCGGTAGAGCATAAAGTGGTTAACAAGGCTTTCCTCTGAGAAGGTAAGCTTTGGAGGACTTCCAAAGCAGACATCGCACAAGGGGTTTGTGATAAATCTTCCACCATAGAGTAGTTTTGGGTGGCCCTTGCATTTGGGTTATGAGAAGATTTTTTAAATGCACCTTTGGAAATGCATGCCATTATTTCTCCCAACATCTTCTCAATCTGTAGAGGAAGAGATGGGAGGTCAACTTCTTTACCCTTCTCAGAAGTGCTTGGTTTACTATAGTCATGCACTCTAGTAGATATAAAAGCATCACCCCTAACCATATATACGTTCGTGGATGCAAGGTTGTTCAAAGGCGGACATGGTTCCTGGATGCCCCCTTCGGTGCTTGCAGAGGCTTGAGTTAGATTTTGCCCATGCTGAAATGGATTAGTCAACACAACCTGATGTTGTTGCATCACAAACGTTTGGGCCTCTGCAAGTCAAGGACATAGATGGGTCGGGTGGTCTTCTGTGCACAAGTTGCATGGATACCTCGCCTTCCATTTTTCAGTGTTTTCCCCGCCAGCATTATCGGTGGGTTTTTTATCCCCCTTACCCTTCTTTCATTTTTTTTTCTTTCCTTCAGGCTGGTGGGTGGCCTTTGGGTTAGTCGATTGCACTGTGTGTATCTCCGATGTTTGGGTAGGGGGAGAAACCAAAGAAGTAGTTTGACTGGCCGCTGTGTGTTTTATAGATAACTGCTACAACTACTTCGTCAATTGTTCAACGGGATTTGTTTTTGCTGAACCAACAATACCATCGGCATGTGGTCTAGCTCTCTGTCTAGTTTTATCTAGTATTGAATGTGGCGCATCTAGAAAGATGTTGTATAATAAACCAGACTGAGAATAAATGAGCTCAAATTGTTGATCCCTCATGATGGCATCTTCTTGGGAGAAACATCTTGACATCACGACGTCTTTGGATAACTACAGGACCAAAGACTTAAGGAACCACTCAAGCAGGAATGCTGGTGGGACTGGAACCTTGATTAAACTCTTCAGGTGTCTCCATTCTCGAATGTGATCAGAGATATGGTCCGTTGTTGTCTATTTGAAATTGGCCAGCAGCTCTGTGCCAACGTCGTATCTCACAGGAACTGAAAATGGTTGAGGAAATTCATTGCCAACTCATCGAAGGAAGAGTATCTTGAGCGATCGAGCTCAATTTACCATTTCATGGAACTCCCAATGAGAGTACGTTGAAACAATTGCAACTATACGGAGTCATCTTTCAATGAGTTAGATGAGCACCAAAGATGGAAGGTAGTCACGTGATTTCCTAGATCTTCGTTAGTCTTGGCTTCAAACTTTGGAATTTTCGAAGGAAACTTCGTCGGTATAGGAGGCCAACGCAAATCATGACAAATGGGGTCATTCAACAACCTTGTCATATCTGGCAAGTGCAAATTCGCCAGGAAAGGTAGTTTGGGTTGTTGGTGATAACCTAGGAAAAAGGGGCCTAGAGTTTGACTGGCACCAAGTTGCCAGGAAAAGTTTGGTTGTTGCCCTAGATTTTGGTAGACCATTGCCCTGGCCAGCGTATGGATTTTTCATATGTGGAGACATCATCGGCTGATTTCCCAAATAGGACATAGATGGTTGGGCATGCATTATATTCGAAGGACTGTGGGAAGGATTACCCCATGGTGGTCCCGTGGGGATGGGCATAGTAGTTTGTCCGGGGTTCCATTGATTGTGGAAAGAATTACCCCAGATTGGAATTCTAGATGAGAGAACGGATCCCTACCCTAAATTCCAATTTTCTCCCGTGGACGAAGTTCCTAGGTTTGCCCCCTTTGCAGGAATATTACCCTGCATAGGAGTAGTTTTTCCAAAACTGGGATTGCCCCCAGTTGGGAAAGCGACGGATGAGAAGGTTTTGTTGCCAAATGTTCCAGCCCCAAAGAAAATGGTGTCGAACCTACTGGCATACTATGTGAAGGTGTTCCTTGACTCCCTGCTCCAAATAAACTATGGTATATAGGTTGCTCGACGGACTGCTGATTCAAGCCACCGAGTGAAGGGGATGAAGGAGGGATATGACCTCCTCCGTAAGGGAAAGCATTAAAAGGAGCAGGAGTGCCTCGATGTGACCTTGCAAAGGAGCGCTAGAGCTCCTTTCCCCCAAACCTAAAGTGTGTAAAGTGGAGTAAGAAAGTACAGGACTTGTACCTGAACTAGGCATCCCATATGAGAACAGAGGGCCTGTCGCACTTGGTGTGAAAAGGGTTGTGGCCACCGCAAAAGATGAGATCGGACCCCTGTGCGATGTAGAAGCGATCGAGACCATGGTGGCTCGGACTGATGACAGTGGGTTAGGAGGTGAAAACTCTCCTATGGGGACAACCATAGTGGGAATGGAATAATTCCCAGAGGGAGTAACAACATTTGTTTCCATTGCTGTGTGCAACACTGTCTGGCACTCATAAAATTGGATTGGTACAATGAAAGGTGCCAAGAAATCAGTGGTTAGGGTTTCAACTGGGCCGAGAGTGTGTGCTTCAAGGTCCAAAATGGTCGATTCCTCTGGTTGTTGGTTGGGCACAATTGCTTGTAACCCGGTCGCTTCAAAAGACCCTTGTTGGTCTAGCTTTCGCCTCAATGGTGGCGGGGGTGGCTCCAGTGTAACCAGCGACAGGCCAAGAAGCCTTCGCGACCGGCGGAGCTCATGATCCTCTACTGTGTGAGAAGATAAAAGACACTCTAAGGTAGTCTAAATGCTCAAAAGTAACACACACTAAAAAATTCCCTAGACGATAAGACAGGCAAACACTAAACTACTTGGAAGAACAGTTACAACAACCAACACTAGAGCAACTTACCGGTGAAAGTGAAACTTGAACAGGGAAGCACCCTCTGGGTATACTCTGCAAAGCATGGCCTGATGTTTGTCCTAGGTACCACGGTTTACCCCTGCAGTCACCTATGTATGTCCCTAAAATATATAGGCAACTAGGTTGCTAGCGCATAAACAGTCACCAGGCGGGTACAGTTGAAAATCGGGTAGACCACAATGAGCAGGGTATCGAGCCCGAAACTTGTCAAGGGTATCGAAAGCAAGTGTTCTGGAAGACAAATGAGGACCTCAAATGGATTCGAGACCCACGAAGCCCCGTGGAAAATGCAATCAACGAAATCCCAAAACAAGCCCTCTATATGTGTTCTCCACTATGATTGGTCCATCTTTGGAGGGGTTATCTCCGCTACCTTTCCACACGTGACCTCGTGTTTATCCCCTATGTTAGAGGGGGGTCAGGATAACTTACATGACACTAGACTTAGACACTCCCTAACTCAGACTCCAATGTTTGATTTTAAATGGCCTTGAAGAGTTTCCTCTCCAACCTAATCCAAGGCCCTAATCCTGAACTAGTTGGTGAACCCTACAAACATAAAAGTCTAGTAGATTTTAAATTTAGCGTTAATTTTATGGATTTCTCTTATGTCAAGGGGTATGAAAGTGAAACTGATGATGTGTAATAGACAAAAGCAAAAAATGAATAAAAAAGATGGAAACAAAACTTTTACTTAATGCAAAATTTCAACAACTTTTCAAAATAAATATTTTTAATTTTCTAAGATTTTGGAAAGCAAACTCAAAAGAAATTTCACTTGACTACATGCTACTTATGATCTAAGTAAACTGCAAAAACTTATGAAATAAATGACTTTTCCCTGGCTAATAATGCATAAACACACTCTTCAACCAAACAAGAAAATGAAAAGAGATTTTTTATTTATTTAAATGCTTGATAAAGAAAAAAGGAAAAATACCAACAAGCAAAAACCAAGAAAACAATTCTGGCCTAATCACAGATTGCAAAGAATTAGGTCAAAAATCACACACTAGCGATTTATTTTTTTTAAATGACTCTCACACTTGTCTAAAAACCCTAAAAAATTCTTTTTATGACAACTTTTAAATGAGAAAAAGCAAGATAAGGGTAAGATTAATCCTAAGCTACTGACTACTAAGACAGAGATTCAAACACCTGAGAGGAGTAATTCTTATCAAGGGAAAGGATGACTGCCTTATCCTCAACAAAATGTATCCCGCACAAGCACGCGACTGTTCATCTAACAACAAGTGTGAAAATGCGTGGTGGATAGAGACAGGGGGCATGTACACGCGCGCTGACCTTGTACAGGCCGCGTGTATATCTAAACTCTAAGGAAAAATGAAAACAGACAACCCAAAACCAGGAAGAGACCACTGATATTGATAACCAGGATCCCTTGAAGGCTTGGACACTCTTTTTAACATAAAAACAAATAATGTAAGGAAAAATGATAAAGCAAAAACAATCTGAGATAGGACTGCAAACAACCAAGACTCAGACAGAATTCCAGAAAACCCCTAAGAATGTCTGATTCTGACAGGAAAGAGGATGATTGCCTCAAAAATTCTCTGGACTCTACACGCTACTGCTACTTCCTCAGCTAGTGTTCGCACGCGGGATGTAAGAAAGTAGGGCATGGGTACATGCGTGCAGACCTTATGTAGGTCGCGTGTACCTCTGTGGGTCCTGACAAACACAGTCAATCAAATCAGAGAAAGTTGGTATGGAAAACCAGACTCTCTGCTAGCTCAAACCTTACAAAAACTAAAAGAAAAACTAGTCTTTAAAACTAACCAAAAAATAAATAAAATTCCAGGAACCCTAGAGAATCTCCCCAGTATGGTCGCCAATTCTATTGTGAGGGAAATCTCCTTACGGACTAGCAAATAGGGTTAGACTTTGCATGCAGATATGACCTATAGAAAATCTACTTTCTACCTTCGTCCCCAAACTTAAATCCCATTTCTTGTTAGTAAATGCATGGCTAGATCAACCTACCTCGTTCTGGGCGTTTGATGTCGATCCCTTGTTTCACTTGATTACTTGTTCACGATTCTCCTTTCCAATGTTGACTTGCATACAAGACAAGAAACAACTACACATGCATACTACCTATAGGATAACGGGTTAGAAATTCAAACATGTACTTAGCAAATTATGAATAACTCATGAATTGGGATGGGAAAAGCACTTTCTTTATTACTTTGAATGAGTCAACTTACAAAAGTTGAGACTGACCACCTCTCCGTGAACCTGATCCTGGGCTCCTCTTTGACTGTCCTCCAACTGCTTTTCTTTGTATCTCCTTTGGCACAAGGAAGGCTAAAGGTTTGGGACAATGGGAATACACAAATGGGCAGAGTTTCTTTGCTATATTTTTCCTCTTTCAAATGGGACCCCTACCCCTTCTTTTATAGGCTAGAAGGAGTGAGGTATTTGTATGAACCCTCGATCATGCATGGTCGGGAGTTTCAGTTAACTCACCCATAAATTTTGTGTTCCGTCGACAACTTTCCTTTTTTCATGCTTTTGTCGGTCCATGCGGGCTGTTTTGGGTCAGCCAGCGTGTACACATGTGAAGTAATGGATTAGGGCGCGTGGGCCTTTATAAAAGAGGTTTTTTAAAGAGTTGTTAAGCAGTGCTTTGGCAAAGAAGGGATATGAGATGGCCTGATTCCAGGTAAGCATGTGTGGTGCAATTTAGGGTTATAACAATGAGATCATTTACAAGAAGGGAAAAGAAAATGTAGTGGCGGATGCACTGTCCTGAAAGTATGAAGAAGGATCCCTTTTTTCCCTTTCCTTCATTGTACCCGATTGGCTCCACGCTGTGCACCAGGAATAGCTTCAAGATCCCAAAATTTCACATATGATCCAGCAATTGCAGACCAAGGCACCGGCTCCCCCAGGGTACTCTTGGCTCCAGGATGAGATTCGATACAAAGGTTGTTTGTATTTAAGTAAACAATCAAAGCTTAATTCCACGGTACTTTCTGAGCTTCATGCTACACCCATAGCTGGGCACTCAGGGTTCACCAAAACATATGCAGGGTCAAACATTCTTTTTTCTGGGATGGTATGAAACAAGACATCTGTAATTTTGTCACTAAATGTGAGGTGTGTCAACGCAACAAGGGAGAAACAGTCAAATCTATGGGCACAATACAACCTCTTCCGATTCCACCTGCTATTTGGAAGGATATCTCTATGGACTTTATTACCGGCTTACCCAAATCAGGGAATAAATAAGTCATAATGGTGGTTGTAGATCGCCTTTCCAAGTATTCTCATTTCTTCACTCTTCAACACCCATTTACTGCATCCACGGTGGCTCAACTTTTCATGGACCAGGTCTTCAAGCTTCATGGAATGCTGCACTCTAGTGTTTCTGATCGTGACCCAACTTTCACAAGAAATTTTTGGAAAGAACTATTTAAGCTATAGGGCACCCAATTGTATCTCAGCACAACTTATCATCCCCAGACTGATGGTCAAACGAAAGTTGTCAACAAGTGTTTGGAAACATATCTGAGGTGTTTTTCCTCTGAAAAACAACATCAGTGGGCTCAATGGATACCCCTATTCGAATGGTGGTACAACACTTCCTACCATACAGCTACTCGCATGACTCCTTTTGAAGCGGTATATGGACAGAAGCCACCTTCAGTTCTCTCATACTTACCAGGTACCTCGAAGGTCCAGGCGGTTGACCAAACACTTACAGTTCGAGAGGATATTATTCGTACCCTTAAAGAGAACTTGGTCATGGCACAAAATCGCATGAAGCAACAAGCAGATCAAGGTCGCTCTGAACGTCAATTTGCAGAAGGGGATCAGGTGTTTCTATGAATGCAACCATACAAGAAAACTTCCCTCAAGGTCGAGCATTGTCAGAAGCTAGCGCCCAAATTTTATGGTCCTTATATAGTTCTCAAGTGTGTGGGACAAGTCGCATATCAGTTAGCTCTGCCCAGTCAGTCGAAGCTAGATCCAGTTTTTCATGTTTCATGCTTAAAGAAGGTGATTGGAACTAGGTGCCAAATTCAAACCAACCTTCCTGAGTTAGCTGAAGAAGGATCCATTTGGCTACAACCAGAAGTAGTTTTGGACCAGCGTGAGCATCGCCTGTGTTAGAGAACCATCAAGGAAGTGCTAGTCTAGTGGAAAGATACAACTCCAACAGATGCCACTTGGGAACCAGCTACCATTCTGCAGCAGTTTCCACATCTCAAGCCTTGAGGACAAGGCTTTTTTTAAGGGGTCGGACATGTTAGGGTCCTAACCTGCACATAGGTAGATCAATATATTCGGATGTAATAAAGGTCAATATTAATAATTCCTTTCAATAAAATAGAATAAGACGGATGTAAGAAGACCTAATATAATCTTTCACTTCTAGAAGGATCTTCCTCTAGATGCTTCTCTTGATAGACATATTTAGTATAAATAAGGGTCGAGGGTATGAAAACCCTAGCTTGGAGATTATTGTAACAGAGTGTTGCTCGATTGGAGGTTTCCACCTTGAAGAGGCCTATGAACATTGCTTTCTAAATCAAAGTGATATTTATGTTGTTGTTCTTATATCATTTATGTGTTATTGTGGAGATTATGTTGGATATATTACTATTATTCTGCCATTTCTAGCATTTTATTTATGTTCTGCATATTTATTATATCTGGTATCTTGCAAATGAAAACCAACATAAACTGTCAAAGAGGAAGAAATGGAGCAAACACCGATGTCTACCCCAGCAGAAGGAGAAGAGCATTCAACAAAATTGCTCAAAATTTTCATCCAGGAAGCTGAATAGGAGATGACTGTAACACTGGAGCTTGCAGTAGAAGGAGAACCAAACAACATAGATTTTTCTGAACTGTATGAGGAATTGGAAGCCCTAGAGAGAAGGTTAATGGTGCAAATATTTCACATCCAATAGGATAAGTTGGAAGCATATGGAGGAGCATACCATCCAGAGTAACGACTAGTGGGAGTTGGAGATATGCTAACACAAGAAGAGATGGCAGAAACTAATATGTTAGAGGAGGAATTCAAGCAACAACTTAGTGACGAGACTGCAGGATTGGAGTCTACAGCAGAGTGGAAACTTAGTGCCACAAGAGGATATGAAGACACCATGGGGGATCAGGATGATCTTCCCTTTGAGGAGGAAGTGCAATAGAGAAGACTGCATAAGAAGAGCCAAAAATTGGAGCAGATGGACAGGGTGATAGAGGAGATAAGAAGGTTGATGTTGAGGTCAGCAGAAGTAGTAAACAAAGGGAAGTTGAACATGGGACAACCTGCAACAGCAGCAGGGAAGAAGGAGAATAAGAAGCAACAACAACAGTGACATAGCTGGAGAGGAGCAAGAGGACAAATCTAAGGGAGAGTTTGGGATACAGGAAGATTTCAACACTGGAGAAGAGGAGCTTATGAGCAGGAGCTCATTATTTTCCCAGCAGTGGAGTATGATGTAGGAGCATCACTCCACCTCAGCAAATGCGCCACCATTCCAACACATCTGTGTGTATTTCAAAGAGGGAGAGGCATTAACCCTCCCATTTTTAAATTCAAAATATGATCCTATACGGATTTTGTGTTGTAAGGCTGATAAATTCCAAGCCATGCCTTTGTACAGGTAGTGGATAGGGTATCCTTAAATGGTTGAATGTAAGTAGGTATAGATCGTAGTCAGGTCTGGATCTTCATTTATGTAATGAGCCATAGGAGTATAGTGTCTTAACTGAGACAGTGGTCGAACTAAGGCGGTGAAGAGTATAATCGCGTAGAGCCCTCTTTTGTAAAGAGGGGAGAGATATTTATAGAGAGGTCTTAGAAGAAGAACTCATGATAGATTTAGGATAGGAGGTAGAATAGTTCTTGGAGAGAGATTGAGAGAACTGAGACTCTGTTGTAGTCCAGTTTTTGTAAACATCTGTATAGACACACAGAGATAATAGGAAAACAAAATTTCCTGCACATAGTCTGTTTATGTATTTTTGTTCATTATTATGTTTTTATGTATTTCATGAATGAATGTGTGAACTAGTGAAGTAACGAATAAGTTTCAATTGTTTATCTTATGAAACTCGTATGCAAGGTGTGAATCTTGAACGCAAGGAGTGCGTCGACTGAGTCTTAGATTGAATCAGAAGAGTTCAGAGAGAGATCAGAAGAAACTTAGACCAAGTGCAAGGAGTGCACAACGTCAAGGAATGATTAAGCATCGAAGAACCAAAACAGAGGAACACTAGGAAGGCGAGAAGAATTTCTTTTCAAGAAATCCTTCAAACTGAGTTATCGAAATCCCCAAACGCAAGGAGTGCGTGAGAAGTTGAAATCCTTTAATGATGAAGATCAGAAGGGATATAAATTTTCATAAATGTTGACGAGATCCAAGAGTCAGACTCGTAGGATGAGAAAAGGTCAAGACCTTTGAAGACTGAGAAATATTCTAAGTCGGAAGAAATCAGAAGCTCAAGAGGAGGAGCGAAAGTGGTCGTTGGATCACCGTGAAAAGGATCAACAACTGTCTGATCAGAGCAAGGTGCACGAGACTTAGTGCTTCGCACATGTAGGAGAGAGAACCTACCAAATTTATTAAGTCCCAAAGTAGTTTGGGACCGTTGATCGTTGAGGAAGACAGGTGGCGCAAGATCCACAACTTCGAAAGTTTGTGGATGAAGAGGAGGTGAAACACCTGAAGTAGGATCCTGACCATTGATCGCCATGAGATACGTGTCAGCAAATCAACAGCTTCATGAAATCTATTCTAGAGTTGTTCAATTGATATTTAAGACTCTTAAAACGCGAAGATCCGAAGTGAATCTGGACCATTAGATCCAGAAGGATACGTGTCGGTGGGTCATGAGATCCAGAGGAAGGCAAAGGTGAAATGTTGAAACACCTGAAGCCCGAATAGCCGAAGAGTCGAGAGTCATCGATCTGCAAGGGGACACTTGTCAACAAGGTCACGAGCTCTGAGTAAATTGTAGTGGGGTTTCAATTGAGAACTGAGACTGTCGAATCTCGAAGACCCGAAGTGAATCTGAACCACCATATTTAGAGGAGTTGTGGTGTAAATTTATGAAATCCAGGTAAAGTCCCGAAGTAATTCATAGTCATTAGATCTAGAGGAGACATGGCATAAATATGTGAACTCTGGGTAATGTCCCGAAGTAATTCATATTTGTCAGATAAAGGGAGACGTGGTGTAAATCCGTGGATTTTGGGTAAAGACTCGAAGTAACCTTTAGTCGTCTGATATAAGAGGACACGTGGCAGGAATCCACATACTTTGAGGGGAAGTGAAGTTTGAGATTTGAGATCTCATAAGTCCGGAGACCCGAAGGAGATCTGGACCGTTGATTGAGAAGAGGGCCACATAATTGTTGATCTAGTTGAATGGTCAAACACCCGAAGTAAAGTTAGGACCGTTGATTTAGAAGGGTAGGTGTCCGCAGGTCATCAAATCTGGAAGATTCACGTACGAAGGAGAGTAGGATTTGAGAGTTGAAATTTCCGAAGTCCGGAAGACGTGGAAGGATCACAACAATTGATCCGAGGAGGACAAGCGTGAGTGGATTATAGCCTTCAGATAAAATCCATTGAAGGAAAGAGTTGAAGTTTGAGAATTCCGAAGCCTGAAATTCCAAAATGATCAGTACTGTCGATTGAAGAGGACACGTGGAAGAAGATCTAGTATTGCAGGAGAATGCAGGGTTTGAGAGTTGAAACTCCCGAAACCCAAATCATGAAGGAGATAAAATTTGTTGATTCAGAAGGGGTAGATCTGGTCCATATATTTGGAAAGGGAAGATCTAAATCGCCAGTTTAGAAGTATCATCAAGATCAGGAGATCAAAGGTCTCATAGCATTGCAGGGAGAGGAGTTGTGTGAACTTTAAAACGTTGAGGGTGGGCCACAATCTAGACTGTGGTTTTGGCAAGAGGACACATGGAGGCTCGAGGAGAATTGTGGGCCAAAATGTATTTTGATTTAAAACCACCTTTGGAGTGCCCGCAATCGTGTGGTCACGTGAGGTCATCGCCCAAGGTCACATCAAGAGGGGGCTTATAATAAAAGGAGTTAATGCCCAGTACTCTGAGATTTCGCAGGAGAGTGAAAGGGAAGGCTGCGGGTACCATAAGACCTTCACCAGGGATCCAAAAGGGCCTATGTTTAGATACAGAATGAGACCATCAAGGTCTCAGAGAGTCGATTGACTCAAGATTGAAAGATCCTAGACCGGGAGGTCACAGAACCCCAGGAGGGAAGGGGGGGTTGCATCATTAGTTCAACACCTTGAGAAGTAAACTTGGGCTAGCTATAACTTGCTCCCTCTTAAACTGAACAAATAATATCTCCTCAGAAATCCTCTTTCTTCTGCTTGGAGAGTTCACACTCCTTTAAACACCCTTTCTAAAGGTCGAATCTTGACCACTCTGATAAGGGAGGCCTCACTTGGCTTGCTAGGGTTTCTTTGGCAGCTAGGTCAACTTTCCTTTCCTTGTCCCTGGAGTACTACACTTCACAAGATCTTTTGGATTTGTTACAAGTTGCGCTCTGATACCATGTGAAACAAAATAACATAGACTTATTATTTTATCATCCAAACAACTTGACTGAAAACAACTTGGTATCCAAAATAACATAGACATATTATCCAAACAACTTGACTGAAAACAAACATTTCATCTAATACCCACTTGCAGAATAATAGCATGAACAACCACACAAACGATTATGAAAAAAAACTATTTGGAAATCCCACTCCTCTCAGGAAAACCTTATTAAAACAATTTTGTCTAAAATACTAGTAGAAATTCAACTAAACAGAATAAATGACATCCGTACAGAATGTACGGTTCCATATAGGTCTAAGTTTCTCTTGCGGGGTGATCATACAACCGTACATAACTTGTGGTTCAAATCAGGTTTCTCTTTTCTTTGTTGCAGATGGTCACAATAATATCAGGACCCTCATACCTTGATTTTACTTCTCTCAACCACATATGTATGACTTCCTTCCTCTCTTTTCTAGCTCATATGACCCTCACTTGGCCCTAATCCATACGACTCACATGATATTTATTCAACTTGTTGTTGATTGATGGAAGATTTCTTGAGTTCTTTATTAGCTACTATCTTCTCCTTCTTTCCTTAGATTGATTTTAATCGGCCTCTATGATTCCCTTACTCGGCCTCTTCTCTTGACCCTGCTCGGCCCTCTTCACTGGCTTACCTCAACCAATCACACGATCTCCTTGGAAGAGCCTCTCTAACTCAGTCGATTGGCTTCACTCTTGAGATACTTATGAAATGCGACTCTCTAGGTATATTATAACCCTATCCTCTCTCTCATGCATTTATGGCCCTTAGATATTCTTCCCAAGATACAGATATGATGGTGGGGACTTAATCAAGCATTGGGACAACTTAAGTCACACACAATGACTGTGACTTAATATCATGTTGATTTAAGTGATCCCCACCAATTATAGTATTGTGTAGGCATAAAGTGGGCCACTTCCACACTACTAGATACCCCTAGTGTGGAAGTACCTACTCGAGCTACATAATCTAATACTCATGCTTCAAATTGAGTTTTGAGCGAATAGTTACAACAATTACAAGTTGTAATTTCCACTCTTTTGCTGCTACAAAATTCACTTTTATCACTTTTGAAGAAAATTTAGTGCCTAGATCAAAATTTTGGGTCGACATGTCTCTTCTTCTTCTCAAGATATTTCCGATGACTATTCATTTTTCCCAATCTGAACCTTGAGATGAAATTTATGGTGGAAAAATAGCGAAGGAATATGCATTTACACGTGCAACATAGTAGCAATGATCAACAATCGTCCAATTATTTCTTGATTAGATATTCACCATTGATATGACTTAATGGATTCATCGTGGATCTAAATCATATCTCTTCTTATTACCTTCCATGAACCCACTACCAACACTTAGCTTCTTTTTCCTTCGCGGACTAACGAACTCACAGACTCATAAACTTGTAACTTCCTTTCATAACTTTGTCTGAGAGGTCGCAACACTTAGCCATTTTTCCATCTTCGCGAGCTTGCAGACTCACAAACTCATAATATTGTAACCTTACTTTCATAACTCTGTCCGAGAAGTATCAACACTTAACCATTTTTCCACTTGTTACCGTAGACTCGTGGACTGACACTTAGACAAATTTCCAAGATCTTATCGCGGTTTTGTGGGACTGGCAGTTGGTATGCCACATGGCTCCACATCACCTACCAACTGTCATCCTGTCCCACATGTACCTTCCACCATGGAAACACATGTATTTCTTCCACCACGTCAGTTGACACATGGCATCCACATCATGTCGATGTCATCGCATGGAAAAATACCCAATCTTTTTCGATTTGTTTATTTTTGAATTTTTCAAAGAGGCTCAATTATTCACATTACCCATGAAATTTCTCTCAATTTTGTTGTCGTAACTTAAATAAACAAGTTGTAGACATACTCCATAAATTAATCCTCTGTGAGTTTCCGCTTCAACATTCTTCTAACTCGGCCCATCCAAGCTCAACGTTGAAAATTGGGCTTTTATACCACTTTGTAACGTACCCAGCCACCCAGGTTGGGCCACATCATGAAAAAATCTCTCATTATCAACTTTAATACCATATTTGTAATGTACCTAGCCTCCATCTAAGAAACATTACATGTGGAATACACATAAAAATGAAAATTCTGCTAAACTAAAGTAATTCCTTTACTGTTAGTCGATTTCTTGTAGCTTACAAATACAATTTATAACAGATTTAGCTAAAGTTTGTAACCATATAAAGATTCATCTAAATCATGCTAATACTCAACATGAAATACAACTAAACCATTCTTTACAGTAACATATAAGTCATTATCATTCACACAGATTTCATGCACAATAATAACTCATGTAAATAACTCAGTACAAGATAAAACACTTATCTTTAAACAAGAATCGTGAAACCAGTTGCTTAGGATAGACATTCCACCCAACCATAGACTGACTATTCCAAATATCAATGACCAATCGCCCCTGAGCTGAGGCTCGTAATACACAAAAGAGGGTGATCTCTAACCATCCACTCGGAGCTCATAAAGATCATAACCCAACTGGTATTCTCCTACCACTATCCCAATATTTCCACCATCTCTCTTCCTCTTGACCTGCCCAACCCAAGGAATGCACCATTCGTTTATTAGGGATCACCCAAGGGATGTATCATCCATTTATCAGGGTAACCCAAGGGATGTACCATCCATTTATCAGGGTTAACCCAAGGGATGTACCATCCATTTATCAGGTATAACCCAAGGAATGTGCCATTCATTTATCATGGTCTCTCTGACATAGGTAATTAGGAATCTTGCAACTGGGAACTCAAGGGAACTTGTTGCTAGGAAAACTATCATCAAACCAAAAAAAATAAAA